>JAAEAF010001194.1:0-200053 GCA_011037195.1 Triatoma infestans | reverse complement strand
TGACATCTCTCCAGTTTTTTCAGATTTTTCTTCTTTTTTATCCCATCGATCCAAACAGCAACTCCATAAGCAATCAATGGAATGAAAGCTCCGTCATAGATAATTTCCTGTTTCATAACCAAGTCCCCAATTAATCTTCGCAGATCTTGATAATATATTAATAATTAATACAATCATATTAGAGATGGAAGAAATGTGGTTATGACGTTGAGGAGTCTATTAATAAAGTTTTATTTTTAACTAAAGTTTGAAATGTTTTTTTCATTTTTTTCATAGTTGCGTAGTTCATTTTTTAAGTACATTTTTTTTTGTAATATGTATTATTATAACCAATAAACGAGTTTCAGTTCTTATTGTATATACGTATTTCTTTCATTTCCCTACCTACATAACAAAACATTCCAAGTAGTATGTAACACCTGCTTACTATCATAAAAACAGTGAAGGGATTCAATGTACTGGCTCATTGGAACATGCAATAAAAAGTTTAAAAACTTATCTTCATGTAGTCTTGTAGGACGTATATAAAGGTTTCACAGGTTTCTATTACAGCTTTGCTGATAGTTGTTTGGACATTATGACTGAAAACTTCGTCTTCAAAATTTCTTCCTATGGCCAAGTACCTCAGGGTTAAGGCTAATGTTTCCCTAACACTTATACTTTCTCTCATATTTTTGTCCTGTCTTTTCAAAAATGGTTCAACCATCTGTAACAGTTTGTTAAAGGTAGGTACATCCATTCGAAAGTAGTTCTTGAAATCTTCTACATCGCAGAAGCTGATTTCCTTCACAAGTACTAAATGAGAATATTCATCTCTCTTCTTCAACCATTCTTTCATCCAGGGTTTGCGTTTCATTTGACGAGTAGTGCCAAGCGCCAAAATAAAGCTACGAAAGCTTTTGTACGATTATTCATAGTTTGGAAGGGGAAAAACCAGCAAATAACCGAGTAAAACCACGTAGATTCATTCTCCTAGTGGCAGAAGTAGTAAGTACTGAGCAAACTTATTGACAAAAGTATTGACAATAATATTGATTGTGTAAGGTAGTAAAATATTGAGACTGGTTAGCAGGAGCATTGATGGTTGGATTGTCAATACAGATATTGTCATTATTGACCGTGCAGGGGCCGTTAAACAGATGTTTTCCTTAGTTATAAAAGTAAATATTCAATCTATATAGTATTTATTTAATTGGCACTTTACCTGGTCACATTTAGGTCCACCTGACTGCAGCGGCAATGACCGCTGAAACGGTCACTATTACCGGACTGGCTGCAACTGTTGGCATTGCCGTGCCGAAGGCTTTTACTCCCATATCACGCATCTCTGGTTCTATATATTTTACAAACAGAAAACAAACATATATACCATCTGAAAGTTATACTAATCATTAATCACTTCAGAGAAGAAAAATTAAAAACTATTTTCTAAAAGAAAAGTAGATAAAGAAAAGCCAAGAGATGCGATCAGTACGTCTTTTTAAAAAATTGTCATATGAATAAAAAATGGACTAGAAGAAAAACCACTGGGTACTCGAATAATAGGTAAGCATTATCCAAAGTCTTGCACAACCAGCAAATAACCGAGTAAAACCACGTAGATTCACTCTTTTAGTGGCAGAAGTCTCGCCAACAATTTACCAAAAAATCGATAGGTGTTTGAATAAAATTACAATAGTGATGAGTTTCTTATAGCGCTTGTGAATTTCTATTCTTTATATAAGACAATAAACATATGGTTAAGGGGAGTAAAAGTGGATAAGTCTGGAGAATTATGCGAGCTCCCAGTTAGTTTTGAGTTAGCCTAACCTCTTGCATACCCACATTATATTGTGTTAACCTTGAATTATGTATCATGGGTAAAAACTCACTGGCTGGCTGTGTGATATTTGTTGTATTAACATAAAATTAGAGAAATGCATAGAAAGAATGCTACTGTGAAACATTTCTCTCACTTCTCAACACAAAATATTACTAATTGCCTTCAATATTAAAAAAAGTGGGGGACAACCAACGGTATAATATAATTACGTTGGAACTGATTAAAAAAAAAAAATCCATTTAATAAAGAGATACTTCCGGTTGAGGGATTATAATTGTTAGTTTTCTGACGGATCGTTTAGTAATACTCAGAGAAATTCAAATACAAACCACTAATTTTTTTTTAAAACTTTTTCATGCTCAGAGAACCTCAAACATTCAATTTCAAACAGAATATTTCCTCTTGCCGTAAGAGGACAGTAAAATTTCTGAAAGTTTAAGGAAGTAGTAATTAGACGCTTTTGCGCAAAGAATCTTACTAAGAAGTTATAGAAAATATTTCTCACCAAATACGAAACAACTTGATTGCCGATACATTATAACCATTTGTAAACAATAGATGTACTAAATCTTAATGTAATTGCCAAAATTATGGGCATAAATAACGATATATGGAGAAGTTTAGGATGAAAACTTTGCAGAACAAAGTTTTGGCTGCTTTACATATTGTTTGGGGAAAACAAAGTCAGTTTAGAGAGGGAGTGAATAACAACTATAACCTACCAGCCAGCAGTTCTTGACCCGCACAACTGTTATAGGTTTGTGCTTAGAGTTGTTTCCTGTTATTATCATGAAAGTTATTGTTATGGGGGAAGTAAGATTACCATAGCAAATCTCATTTCTGTATGTCATTGAATATTTATTAATAAAGATCATACTATGTTTACTATGTTATTAACTTTTAACTATGCTCAAGTATGAAAATATAACTCAATAACCGCCAAAAGAAAGGAATAAAAGGAACTAGATGCAAAAAGTATCCTCAAAACTAATTCTATTTTCAAGCGTAGCTTTTTTTGGAGGCCAAATAAAACATAGAATTTATAAAACGTAAACTTATCAACGTGTGTTAGAAATTTTTCCCCTTATTTTAGATAGAATAAACGTGTCTTTTTTTTTGATAAGTAATAATTGCCCGACTGTATCACAGTTAAAAGAAAATAAATATGACTTAATATCGTAGCCTTAAACAGAAAATCGTTATTAAGTAAGTAGGTATACAGTATACTTTAGATGTACAAGTTTGTATCAAGAATTCTGCACTTATACATAATAACTTTCAAGTTGATTATATTATGTAGTGAAAAACCCTTTTATAAACATAATATGAATATACATTTTTTGTTGTTTTTTTTTTTTAAGTAAAAAGAGAAAACTGTGCTCAAGATGCAGACAAAATTCACCTACACGCAAATTTACATTGTTTTTTTCTTTTTTATTTATTTTTTTAAATTTAAGATTAATTTTTAACCAAAATATTTACATAGTTTAATAAAACTAAATGTTGTTTCTTTTGTGATCCTCAACAAACTTTCTATTGTGTTATGTTATTAACCAGATGGAAGGCACTGTTGCCCTTCTTTGCATTGTTAATTTATGATACTAAACTATTATATATATATACTTCTAATTTTTTTTTTTTTTTTGTAGAAAGATTAATGTGATGAAGTCACGCAGTGTGAAAATTAATGTAGGTTGTTTTTTATTTTATTTTCTTAATTTTCTTTTTGACATTTAACAACAAAAATTCACCTTTAACGACAGTATTTCTTGTTTTTTTAATCATTTATTATATAATTGTTTATTGCGTTTCAAATTTATACAGCTTTCAGCTTTAGATATAAATTTTTTTCTTTCATAAATTTCATTTATGGGTTCTTTTGGGATAAAACTTGTCAATTCTGTATATGTATTGATTTTTTGACCTTAAAAATTTCAAAATTTATGGAAGTATTTGGCTAGAAGCTGTTGTGCAATTACTTCTGAAGCTCTCTCAACTAATTCTTTAATCGTACTTGTTTCTTTATAGAAAATATTGTTACTATAATTATGAAATTCTTAGTAAACAATAACTTGACCAAATTTAAATAAAAATCTAGTTTTGATAAACTCACACTAGTTTCTCTTAATGCAATTTGCATACTTATGATTGATGAATTTTCTCCAAACATAATTTTTACTACATTTTTACTGGTCTTCACTATACCAAATTTAATGAAATCTCTCGGTATTTTTATGGTTAAAATCGCAGAAAATTGAAAACACACTTCCGGTCAAATGATTTTCTATAAACGCGGAATTTTGAAAACATAATATTGAATTCAACATAATTATTGATTCATTTTTCAAAATTTAATTTAAAATACTAATAATTTTAACACAAAATGTAAATATTAATATCTGTAAATATCTTCAGTGCTGAACCAAATCAGGAAAAGGTTTCTATTTAAAAAAAAAAGGTGTTCATTTTGAATAAAAAAAAAAAATGAAGTAAGTTATGACTGAAGCAATATAACAATACATATTAAAAATTGGTTGCTAACTTTCCAGACTTCGTAATTGGATTAGGAATAATCATAAGATAACAATTTAAGTGTTTGATCACAATTCGCTTTTTTAACCCCCGAAGATTTCCGGCGTAATTTCATTTCTGATCTAACAAAAGAAACAACAGATTGCTACAAGAAATTACAATTCTATAATTATAAATGAATTAATAAACAAATAATATGTCACACAACATTTCAATGGCTATTAATATAATTATATTCATTATTCATCGACAATGCTATGAGTGATGCTTTATTAATATCATTATTAGCAATTTTGTTAATTATATTAATGCAGTGCAATAAATATATGGAAAACCAAAATAAATTGTTGTTTAATATTTGTTAATAAAAAGCCCAAAGTAAACAAATTTATTAATTTGTATATTGACTTCATCAAGTGTGTATTTTATTAGTTGTTAAAATATGCTTGGACAATTAATAAGAATTAAACCAAAAATACTTAATGAAATTAACAAACCAAAAATAATTGTTTCAAAAAGAAAGTGCCCCAATACAATACGCATGCTTGTAAAAAATGTTCACAACTTAACAAAAAATAAATAAATAAATAAATGCTGGAAAGCCAAGCAAAAATGAAAAAAAAAAAACAAAACAAAAGAAAAGAAAACTTGGGACTGACCTGATAGAATGGCGGGTTGTGAGGGAGACTCTGGACCTGGTTCAAAATGGACATACAAAACATTTGCTTACACAAGGTTGTCATTTAATAGTTATTTAAATAAACCAAAATGTAAACTTAAAAATAACTAAAATAATTTTAAGAAAAAAAAGGAAAGAAGAAATTGGAACATAAGTTGGAGTCAGACAGCTGTTGTGAATTTGGGTCAAAGTCTAGCAAGTAACTATTGTTGTTTACTTATTTGATCAAGAAACTATAACTATCCGATAAATTTTAGTTTTAAAAGTTTTGCTCAGTTTGTTCGTTTGCAATTATACAATTTATATATAAATCAGAAATTTATATTTCCAATTTTTTAAATTCTGCTAACAGTTTTTGCAAAAAATATATCCAAGGCATCATTTTAAATTATTAAAAACCAAAAACCTTATAAATATTAAAAGAATGAAATTAGTCTGTCGGCTTTCTTGCAAGTAATTACGATCTATTTTACCGTTCGTCAGGGTAGTCAAAGATGTGAATATTACATTGTTAATGAAATATTCAGCTATGGCTTGAGTTTGATTTGGCAAGGTTTAGAAAAGATTTGAATTTATGCTAATAACTTATCCATAAATAGTTGAGAATTAAAATTAAACGGCTCATACATTCTCTAAACATGAAGTATGTAAATTGAAATCTGATAGATCAGTAGATGTTGTTTTCAGACATTGGAGTAGCGTTTTCTTTAATAAAATAGTAAAAAAGTAATAACCTATTTTTTCAGGCGAGCTTCACGTCCAACTACCTAATTAGGTGTCGTGGATCCCGGCGGAAGCAGATATTTCATAATTACCATTTTTTAAACGAACATAAAATTTAGCAATTACACGCGGGACTCGAACTGGGGACCTCCCAGTTACAAGTCCATGCTCATAACCACTGGACCACATCATATTTCAATAAAGTGAAAGATACAAAATATTTATATGTAGGTTTATCTGAATGAAAATAGATATCGGAACCCCATTAACCATGTATTATGATGAGTATGAATTTCCATATGTTTTTACATTCTCCTGAAGCCTATAATTGGGGGACGCATTGCCAACATTCAAATTGAGTTTGCAAAGAAAATATTGTTTGACCTCTGAATTAGAAACAACATTATTCGCGAATATTCTATGAGTGTATCAACAAAATATCTCTAAACAAAAAAATCATAGAAAGCTCGAACGTTATATTCCAATAGAATCCGATGATGACGAAGATTTCGGTCAAAATGCATAAATCGGAAGTGCGACTTGACAAATGGATTTCTTTTTAAACTTGTTCGCAAATTTTCTCGAAAATGGCTCCAATAGTTTACTTCAACTTCGCATGCCAAACACGTTTGATTTTGCGGAAGGTACTACCAGAGCAACATTAAGCCTTTCTCTAAACTGCCTTTTGTATGCAATGTCCGGACCAAACCCTTATATATTAACAAATAGATGGAATGCATTGCTCAAATCTGGAAAAAAAAATTGATTAACCAAACTTTACATAATAGGTTTTTAGGAATTATCTAAACAAACTGCAACGATTTCCTTTAAACATGAAATAGTGAGTGCACAGATACAACCCTATAACTTTTATTTCTAATATTTTTCTGGAAAAATTAATTTTAGTGAAAATTAATTTTCTTTAATTTTTACGTTTAGCAATAAAAACTGCATCTACAATTTTGGGACTTGTTGGTAGCGTTGCCATGTGGCCTACAATCTAGCTTTGTCCTAATAACCAGTATGAGTAAATATACTACTACATACATCTCTATTTTATTGTAATATTAAAGATATTTATAAAGTAAATTTGTCAAAAATTTTGTGGATATTAACTGTGACATATTATTAAAAACAGTGTCGTAATACAGTTTCAAATTTCATATTTAATTTAAACGGACAGTTTTATTTAACATTTTTCTTCTCTTTTTTTCCGCCCCATAACTGGCAAATAAACATAAAATATGAGCTTCCAAAGCAGTAACATTACATTAAAACAATGGTCTTTACTTTGCCAACCAAACCAAGTAAGTATACAGAATGAAGTAGTAATTCGGCAACCAAGAGACGGAAATAGCTGAAATAGCTTTACTGTTCTCCAATTGAAATGTAATGGAAATGACCCGCTCCCACCGCAACGCCTTTCGGGTCGTAACTCTCCCTGTGGGTAGTTTTCTGCTTCTCCTACTTCTAGGTAAAATAGCGCTTTCTCTCCCATGGCCAATACATAAAACTCATACAGTTTAAAGCGGTCATTGATAAATTGTTCGTGTTCTTAAAAAGTAATTAATCAAATGCATTCATGTTTATATATGGGGAGAGAATTAGATTAATTAGATTAATTAGTGTTAAACTATTTCAAATTTCAATTTTGCCAATAGCAAAATTAAACCAGAAGTCGTGAAAATTTCCAAAGGTAATCCTATGAAAATAGATTTTATCTAGCTTAATGTAATGTTTACATAAATGGGTGGTAGATTGAATCTTCCGAAAATGGGAGAAAAAGGATGGGAGGGAGATTTCAGAACAGCAGAGATTCTCAAATAGAGAAATTAAAAAAAAAAAAAAATCAACAAATATCATTGCGATCAAAAATTAGTTTAACAACTATTTTTCTGGTATAACAAGGAATAGTGGAGATGGTTACTCAGTAAAGGGCTCGAATCTTTGGCAAATGGATCGACCTGAGTTTGCTGTGTCGAATGATAATGTTGTGAATGAGTTCAATTGTGAAGAAGACATTCCAGCGGTCACACCTCAGCATCTCTCAGATAAAACAAACGTAGACAAGGTTGCACCCTTTCACCGCTGTTGCGGTTCTGTATATTTATACAGAAAAGGTCCTTGAAAAATGGAAGAGGAAATGCAGCTGCATGGGTATAATTATAGACGCTCGTACACTTTAGACCTTGCAGTTTGCAGACGAGCAAGTGGTGAACGCAGCAGAGAGAGGTTGGGGATTAGAGATCAATCTAGACAAGACAGGGTACACGCCTGTAGCTGCCCTAATGTGGGATCTTTCTTAGAAAGTTAAATTAAGGCTTATCCAGAGTTCAGGTATTTAGAGGTGCAAATAGCTCAAACGGGAGGGACTCCGACATTCATTACTGTGGATAAACGAGGTCCCGCTAGACACTAAGAGAAAGGTTGTACAATGCGCTAGTGAAGGGCGTGACGCTCTACGCCCTTCTAAAACTTGGGAGCTCCAGAAGAAAAAAAGAAAACAAAAGAGCAATTGCTGACGCTTGGAATAGACTTTTGGGGAATACGTAGGCATCTCCTGCCTACAACATGTTTTAAACGACGAAATAAGAGAAAGCATAGGAACCGAGAAATATTTAGGAACAAGAAAGTTGTGATGGTACGGCCACGTAACAAGGATGGCTAATGACAGGTTGCCGAAACTTATAGAAGAATATCTATGGACAGGAAAGAGAAAACCAGGAAGGCCCAAAAGAAGTTGGAGGGAGAATAGTTTGGAGGGGACTGTTTCAATAGAAGATTATGGCTGATGGAAATCGGGATGCAATAAAATATTGGCCAAACTCTTGAAAAAAAACAAAAAAAAAAACCTCTGGCCCACATAATAGCCTACGAAGGGTGATTTTTATGTGTACAGTAGTACGCCCAGGTTCCATCCGCCGTTTAGTTCTGGCCTAGGTTCTCTACTAACTGAAGCTCCCCACTTTTTCTCACGATTAGCATCATTTTTGCTCACATAGGATCGCAAAAGAAATCACGACTTAAGCACAGAGTAATTAGAGCATTCCCAATTATTATATAAACATTTGTTTAATCACTGTTCCTCATTTTCATTAAAGCTAGTAAAAGGTAAAAAACAATTATTAAGTAGGTCACTAATGTGTAGTGAAGGATGTCATAAAACCGAATAATATTCTAAATATTATTATTAAATAAAGCACTTTATATATTTATTTTTTTATTTTATTATTAATAATAGTATAATATTAACTAGTAAAATTAAAAAAAAATAATAAAGATGAAAATTTTATACAGATGCTAGAATAAAGAAAATAAACATTACAGACGGTGGATTTTAATTTAGAGAAAATAATAATATAGGAAAATTCATACAAGGTGCACATGATGATGGATTACCATTCAAAATTACATTTTCTTTTTCGTATCTAAGTGTACATATCATACACACCACACACATATATATATATATATATGCTGTATATATGGTATGATACAGTTAGTGAGTGGGTAGGGAGACATGACAAATCTACCCCTATATATTAGCAACTGCTTTTTCTCTCGATCCAACAGATTTTGTAAATATTTTATGAAATAAATATTTTATTTTGTTAGTTATCTTATTTACTTGGTTTATTATTAAGTTAAAAGACATTGGAGTATTTTTTAATTTGAAATTATTAACATTTCTAAAATTCACTTTGATAAAGTGGAATTAGTCAAGAAGAGAAAATATTAGCAAAACCTGACTCTTTTTGCAAATTTTAGCATGACTACATGTTCTAGCATGACTACGTCTTTTAAGATCCTGCAAAATCAAATAAAGCATAGGTTCATTTCAGATAGGTTTACTAATCATTACTGACTGCTACTATTAATGGAAACAGGATTATAGGGTGTAAAAGGAATCGAGTGAAAATGATTCTGGCGGCAAGAAAATTTTACGAAATGCTTCAACTTCAGACGGATATTTTTGTTTGAAGATTTTTGATTTAGTTACAATATGTTGAAATTTAAAACAAAACTACAAGGACTAGTTAGGTCCTTCAGATATTATTTATCATAATGGATATTTGGATCCGCAGCACTGGAAAATATCTAAGATTTCATTTCCGTTAGCCTACACCATTTTTTGAATTGTCGACTGTCTTCAGACGATCGTCCACCATCAGGATGTGTTGTGTGAGATCCTTGGATAGCACAATGCAAAGTCAAGGCATACCATGTACCCGTGGAGGAGGGGAGGAAGGAGAGAGAGTGTTTGAATGATTAAACAGAGTGCCACAGTACTAAACAGAAAATGTCCACAATTTAAAAAGACCAAATAGTAAATAAAGGTAATTTGATATTAAACCAAATATTGTGCCTTAGTGACGTAAACAGTTTCAATGAAATCGATTGCTTACAGCTAACAAAAAATGAATAAAATTAGTATAAAATTAAATAAGATAGTTTTTATAAAAAATACAAAAACAAAAATACTAATAATAATTATAAAAAATATAAGGTATGAATTAGGAGTGTTAGTGGTAAATATATATAGGATTATGGTGTTAACGTGTTAATAATACGGAGTGGGAGGGTGTGAAAGAGAGAGAGGGTGAGAGAGAGAGTGGGTGAGAGGGTTATGTAGGAGATAGTAGTGGTGGGGTGTTCATAATCACCTGTATATCATCATCATGGGCCGAGCAGAGCCGCGTTAGGTCACCTCTGTATTCACTAACAATGTACTTTAATTATATACACGATGATATTAATACCGGTGGTCACGCGTCTGCACGTCTGTGAATTTATGTAGCGTAGGTGCGTTCTAAGGTAAGACCGCCTTTGCTATTTGCTACCCTAACTAAATAACATTTTGGCTCCATCTTATTAGTGATTACCTTTCTATTACAGATTAAATTACCTAATTAAATTAATAATATTTATTATATTAGATATAAATATTTAAAAAAATTATATTTAATAATGTAAATATTAATATTATTCTTATTTTTACCTCGACTAAGTTTAATGAAACGCCAGGAGCTTGTTTCAGAATGGTCCTTTTGTTTTTTTAATTTTTTTACACGCTTCTATACTTGGAGTTCTTATTTATGAGGGGAAAAGTGACGTCATTAAGAGTTCAAAAATGAGGGTTAAGCGTTTAAAAACAACATTACCTTTAGTTAAAAACACTCACATACCTTTCTCATTGTTACAAATGTAATTGACAAATTTCCTTAAAATTAGGTTTTAACTTGCGGAACTTACAGGATACAGAACAGTAAATAATAAACAACAAAAGGTTAAAATGGCCATATTAAATTATTAGAGAAATATGTTAGGAATTGGGCAATTGTTGGACATGGTGGTATTGCAGTTGGCTGACTTTACTGGTCGGAGTGAAGCAGTAGTATGCAAAGCGACTAGCTTTCCAAGAAGATCACTCAAAAATAAATGAAATAAATAAATAAAACATAAAAGAACTGTACGGAATATCAGAGAAGGCGAAGGAATAGGACTACAACGGGAAGATAATGGCGCGTACGTTATCATCCGAAAAAGAAGTGACTATGGATGTTGCAGAAGGTTTTATTCTCACCTCGATCATAGAGCCAAAGGAAAGGAAGTAAAAAAGAAAACTGAAAAGTGAAAATTGGTGCAACATCGTTTGTTTTTCTTGTACGAAACTGCCCTAACAGAATTACTGAAAAAATACCATTTGAATACTCAGTAAGAAGTATTTTACTCAGAGTTTTCTCATTTTCAACATGAGTGGTTGAAGGTTTGCATGTCAGGCTTAACCATGCCCTACTCAGTTACCAGTCCAGACTTTCTATTCAGATAAACCGCCTATGGCGCACCCAATTCGTCGCCATCATAAAATCTGAGTATATAAACACTAATGAATATAAATAAGAGCACCTAAATATCGGTTCAATAGAGGAAACCATCGTTCTGCGACTCTTATCAATCATTAGTCTAAGGAATGGTTGGTTGAGTAACCTCTTTGGAAATAATAAATTGGTATAGAGATAGAAATATTTAACAATTGAACCGATCCCGTCAATGATGAATGATTGTTAATTTCTGAGTATAATCGTATACTCAAATTAGACCGCAAGAAATGTAACATTGTAAAGCTTTTAAATTCACCCAGAAACTTTGTGGAAAATTAAGTTCAAGAATTTCCCAACGAGTGCTTTTCCTTTTTACCATCGCCACACCGACACTTTAATACAAATATTTAACTCCGTTCCCATTAACTAATTAAAACTTTTAATTCACCCCATGAGAATATATATATAATCTATATAGTACAATTTTCTTCTCTGAAACAAATATATGGTAACGTAGGAATTATTTGCCTCAACATTTATATGTGACAAAGTTTCCATTTTAATGATTTTCGAAAGGAAAATTCTTTAGAAGAACCCAATTTATGCGTAGGAAGGTGTACAGGTGTAGGTGAAAGAGTGGGCGGCTTCAAAGCCAAATCCTCAGCGAGAATGTTTATGTGTGTGTGTGTGTGTGTGTGTGTGTGTGTGTTTATATGCTGATTTAGAGTTCCACACTGGCTATGACAAACCCAAGTAGTGTACACATCAACTACACGTGCAGTGAGTGTGTGTGCAGTGTAATATTGTTAAGCTGGTCGGATTCCTGCAAGGATGACAAAATCCTTGGAAAAAAAGTTGCTAGTCCACTTGGTTACAGGAATCGATCAGGTCAACTCGGACCGTTCAATGTCAATGCAATCACTTTTAAAGGAAAAAAATTGATGTGAAACAGTCACATTAAAATCCACTTACTTCTAGATAGATAGATACAAAGCTATATTTACAAATTTACAAATATGTACAATAATAATTAATAGAAGTTCCAATGTACATTAACATTATAACCTTCCTACAATGTTTGTATAGTGATTTTTGGGATAAGGCGAGGTACATATGCAGGGAAAAAGGGGAAAAAACTTGCAGCTTTAGGAAAAATATTACGAGAGGATGTGTTTCAGTCTTTTATGCCTGTAATGTATGGCCACTTACTTCTACTGTCACTACAACTATATATTAAATGACGAATTTTCTTTAAACTCAAATTTTCCTATTTGCCTTCACTGGCAGTGGAATAGGTGGGAGGGTTAAGTAGCTACATACTCACCTTAGCAGGTAGAGAAGTGATGAGCGGCAACAAGACCCAACCAAATACAGTGAACCAACGCACATTTGAAATTTAAAAAGTGATATGTTTATTATATCTGTGCAATGAGCATTCCAAGTTTAAAAGAAAACGTTGTAGTCGTTTTCGAGAAAATTACTAATAACTCAAAAAACTCTTCTGTAAAGTCGCACTTCCGATTAATCGATTTTTTTCAGTCAAATTTGAAATTCTACCAAAGGTTCTATGTTAATGTAACCTTTCTACCTTGGTTCTATGAAATTCTACCAAATGTATATTAATGTTGTGTAAACGGTAGAAGCATAATATTTTATTGAGGAGTAGTTTATATGGAAGCTTAACGTTACTGTTCCCCCAGAACCCCCAAAAAACTAATTTTCTCAGGAAAATGTTAGAAATGAAAGCGATAGATAATTATATGTGCAAATGCTGTATGAAGTTTGCAGAAAATCTTGGTAGTACCAAGTTTTAACTTCCTGCGATGTTTGGTTGTTGAGATGTTATTTTGTTCACACACACAATACGTTAGAGAACATTCGCTAAAGATACTTTTTTCATACTCAGGGGTCCTCAAAATATGTATTTCCGGTGATAATTCAATTTCGAAAATTTGACAGATTCAGATGTTTAGGAAGTTTTGAACCCTGAATCGCATCCGGCCCTAGTATGATAGAAGCAATTATACCTTGATCTATTCTTATAGAAATTTCTTCTTCTCATTTTAGTAATCATTGCTGCTCTTTTGTCTATTAATTCTTATTAATTCTTTGTTTTCTTTATTTAAATGATTCCACCAATAGGAACTGCGGTAATTTTTTCTGCGTTAGTGGTTTATTGCACTTCTTGATTACAACATTCATTAGCTGCTCCTTCTTTTAAGCTTATTTCTATATAGCTTTATGTTGCTTAATTTTACGTGTTACAAATTTTTGATGATGCTGATTTCCTATCTAATTAGCGGAGCTCACTAAAATTACCACTAAGGAATGGATAACCGCTTTAACATCTACCTGATTTAATGTTTCATTTCTATGCTTGCGGCTCAATAAAATAATTTGAGGAAGGTTATTAAGAAATAAATGAATTAAAAACAATTATTTTTACAGCCTGAATATCAAATTCACGTATAATGGAAAAATTCATTGTAAAATAATATAATATGGCTAACGGTAGTTCATAAAGGACTGTACTAAACCCGCACGACAAGCGTGTCTTGCATTCTACTAAATATAGTATCTACTGCACTGTGACCGCTATATTTTCTGTATTGGCTAGTTCTTGTGATATGAACGCTTTCAACAATTTATACAATAGCTGATAGTGAAAATGCAGTTTAAGCCGAAAATTAGTATTCATTAGCTAATAACAAAGATTAAGCGAAGCTTATGCGTCCGTTTCGCACATCTAATTAAAAACCCAAGTAGTTTAGTAATAAACATTAATTTGACATTGTGGCTCAAGTTATTTGTTTTAAAAAAAAACAAAATGAATGCCTGGACAAATTTTTTTTTTTTTAAATATGCATTTTAAAATTAAACAGTTGTGCAAGTTTTCGCAAACAATTGTGTGAATATAGAAAACATGAAGAGTGGGCTCTGTTATTTTTGTCGTCAGAAATTAAATAATTTTTTTTGCTTTGATTTTATAAAAAAAAACACACAAATAACCAAATAATTCGCACCACCCATAACACACAGATTTCGGTTATTAACATTTTTAGGTAAAAGCGATAAAATTAAATAATTAAAATAATAATAACAAAAAGTCAACTAACCTGCACTCCTCGTAGAGAAGTGAAAACTTTCGGACATTTGATTCCAACCGAATCTATTTTTTGCTTGTACTCTGGCTTCATATTGTACAGCCGGCTCTAGATCTTTAATCAGATAGGACATGTGCTGGGTATATTGACCGCTGGGTATCGCCGGAAGTATAACATCGCGCCATTCGCCTCGCTGACTTCCCATCATATAATGGCCATGCGTTTCGTTTTCCTGCTGTAAATAAACGAACAAACAAAAAATGTTAATAGTTTATTTTTACTTGTAAAACTAATTAAGGGAAATATTAAATTTTTCTTTTTAATTTCTTTTTTACTGCTGCAACAGGAAGTTTTGCAATCGTGGCAAATTTTTTTCTTTAGTACAAAAAAAAAAGATTGTGTGTGAATAAAAAATTTCATAAACGAAAAGCGGCAGGAAGCCTGTAATTGCGTTCAGTCCATGGGATCAGACGTTAAGGTTCAGTCAAAATTCATAAAGCGAAAGGGCCACTCCACTTTACTTTGTCAAGGTTTTCAAGATTTTCTCGTAAAAGAGTACGAGAAAGGATACTTCCGGTATACTGACTTAATAAGGAAAATTAGTAGATACTGAGTTTTTAAATTTTGGCCATGGGACCAACATTAGCAAAGATTTGATCGGGTGAGGGAAAAAACAGTAAGCCAGTATATAAATGTCTGACAGTCTATAGGGAGGGATTGAAGAACAACAACAAACCGGGTCTAACCAATCTAAGATTAACAACCTTACGGGGAAATAGCCTAAGCTCTTTCACAGACAGCCTGTGCCGATCAAAGGTCCTGAACTTAATTTCCTCACAATCCAAGCAATCTGTCATGAGATGGGTGGGAGTTTCCGCCTCAGTCTCACAGACACTACAAAAGGAGCCTGGCATGAGCCTCATTATGTGTAGGTGTCTCCTTAAACCACAATGTCTAGTAAGGGATCCGTGAAAGACAGCAACATTTCACTAATGACTCTAAATGAGCATTTTAGATTGCCGACAACCCACTATGCTCAACCATAGGGATGATTGCTGTGAAGCAATGCTGGAAGCTTGTCACACATGTGCCTGAAGACACACCAACAGCAGTCTCAAAACTAATGAAAGGCATAGAGGAGCCTAATTTGGCAAACCTATCCACCTCCTCATTCCCAAAAATTCCCATATCACCTGGTACCCAGACTAAAAGCACATCCTTCGAAGAAGAATGATCTTCCAGTCTTTTAGAACATTCTAATACCAATCTGGAAATGAAGAAACATGAACTCAGCGCCTTCACAATGCAGCTTGTCTGTCCGAGCAGATACAAATACCTTTTAATTTAGTGTTACTACTCTATCATCCAAAATACTACATAGAATACCATAAACCTACAATAAATAAAAGAATAGCAAAGAGATAATGCCAAATGATCTCCTGTCTCAAAATAGATCGCAGTTTCAGACCTACATCCCATTGTAATTCCGCGGGTAATTATCAGGTATCACCCGGACCCAATTATAACAAATCTTCCTTAAAGGTAACCTGTACTGTAAGAATGACCGAAAACAAAAGTCTTCAACAGTCTATCAGAAGGAAAACCTGTAAAAGAACCTTCAAAAGCATCTCGCGATGAATGGTAGAATGACCATATCGCTTACCCTGCTAAAACTCTGCCCGATTAATTCTATAAAAGGCTTTCATTCAAGGTTTTTCATATTTGCTACATTTACGCAATTATTATTTAATTCAAAGCAGGGCAGGCTTTTATTACATGTTACAGGTTCCTTCTATTATTCAATGACGCTTTTTAAAATACCACACTACAGAAATTGAAACTTTCTTCTTTTTGATAAATGTTTACAAAAAATTGAATTATTTTTTATTGTGTCCTTGTAGTTATGTAATGAAATAAAAATGATTTCCAACTATAAAAACCCGAACTATTGTATTACCTGCATACAATACTATAAACAACAAATTTCATTTATTTACTTTATATAGGGAATTATTATTTTTCCTTATTTGAAAGAAATCAATCTCATTGCAGCTTTTCCCACAATTTTCTACCATATTACTGTCTTAAATATATTTTTCAAAGAAATATACATAGGAGATGGTATTTTTACTTTTTGTTTGCTAAAAAATAAAGATGGGACGGAAAAGCCTGCCGTCCAAATGAAATATTCTCATTTTTATTTTGCTTGAAACTCAATTTACTAGAAAAACATAAACGGCACTTTCACATCGTTCATATATGGTTCTTTATTATTATGAAGAAGAAGACAAAGACGAGAATGGTAATTCTAGATTAATCTCCACCATTCTACATGGAAAAGAAGAAGGCACAGAAACAAAAAGAAAATAAAAAAGGTTTTATGCTTCATAAGCACAGAAAATAAGTTTATGTCTAAGTGTATGTAGTTACATAGCTGGAACATGCTTCCCACACAGGCTTCTACGTCATAAATATAAAACTAGTGTAGCATAGTTAATCTATTATTGTGGCATTGTTTATTATATCAATTCGATGCTAAAGAATCTATACTAAAACTCTGTTTGAAAGACTCTCACGATTTTCTCCAAATCTAGTTATTATATGATCTTTTAGGCTTTCGCGGCCATTTTCATGAAAAGCACTTGGGTTTCAGACAGCGCTCTCTGTCAGTCCCCAGCAAAATTTCTTTCCGGTAAAATGTTTCCAATTAAAGTGATAGACATATATGTGCAGTTAACATTCCAAGCTTAAAGAAAATCGCAATAGCCGTTTTTGAGAAAACTACGAAAATTTTAGACACCTATTCTATGAAGTCACATTCCAGGTAACCTGATTTTCTTCAAACCTGGAATGAATCCTCGCAATCTATATACTGGAATTTGAAGTTGCAGCAACTCCTCAAGCCTCCAAAAAAATTAGTTTTCCTGGAGATATATTTCGCTATAAGGTCGGCCATACTGTATGACTAGTATGTAAAGTTTATAACTTATCGCTGGAACCAATTTCAAAAAATCAAGAAAAACTGAAAAGACAATCCGGTTGACAGATTTTCCTAACCTTTCTGTTTAGATATTCCTCAATGTAATATCAAGTTTGAGCTTCCTACAATTTCCTTTATTGCGCTCTAGTATTCACATACATAACACACAGGTTGATATACGTATGTTCCTGGGACTTCCTGCATTGAACATCAACGAAATGGCGTTATTTACCAGTGGGACTTTCTCCATGTACGTTTTAGTACTTAGTTCATGCAAATAGTTTTTTTTTTTTACAAACTTTTCTTACTACTTTACTTCTTTAAAGTAGATAAAGAAATCGCGAGAGAGAGAAAGATGTTTAAGTACTAACAACAAATTAGTGGCTATTTCTCCTGATTGTAATGCTAAAAATGTGGACGTTTCGGCCTAATGAGGCCATCTTCAGCATTACTAAAAACAGAAATTACATTTCTAACATAACCTTAAAAGGTTTTTAACAGAAAGGTTAGGTTACTAATTTAATTTACTGGATTTAGTATTGCTGAAGATGCCCTCATCAGGCCGGAACGTCCAGTTTTTTATTATGTTAAAACCAGGAAAAATAGTAACTAATTTTTTTTTTTTTTTCCTCAGGGTTCTGTACCGCGACCATTCTTGATCTATTGTACCCCCCCTGGTGCCTAAGATGAGCTAGCTCATCTATAGCACCCTCTCCAGGTTTAACTCCCTGAGAAATCTCAGGATCCTGGAAGGTTCTAGGGTAGGTATTTCTTCCTCCCCTATCTGGTAACAGCCCAGACTACTAAATCTTCTTTGAATGACGGCATCACAGTCCGTGAGGAGGTGTATCGGAGTTTCCTCCGCCTCTCCACAGAATCTGCATATGCCGTCACCTACTAGGCCAAGCTTTCTCAGGTGCCCCCTGAGTCTGCAATGCCCCGTAAGGAATCCCGTAAGAATACGGATCCTATTCTTACTCAGACTGATGAAGGCTTTCGACCTTTCCTGGTTATAACCGCCCAGACAGACCTTGGCCTGCCTCAGTCCCGGGATGGTGTTCCAGAGACGAGCTCTTTTAGCCACCTCCTCCTTCTTGATTTCTTCTAGAAATACTTGGTCACTGACTCCACAAAAGGGCTCTGGCCCAATAAGAGGAGATACAGCGCCTTCCTTTGCCAGGGCGTCAGCTGCCTCATTACCATCCACGCCGACATGTCCCGGCACCCAATGCAGGGTAACTTTATTGCTCCTGCCTAGTTCATTAAGTTTGCCTAGGCAATCCCATACCATTTTAGAACTGAGTACGTAAGAGCTCAGTGCTTTAATGGCCGCCTGACTGTCGGATAGGATAACAATCTCCTGATTCCGATATCCCCGATCAAGGTTCAACTGAGCGCACCTTCCAATAGCGTAGATTTCCGCCTGGAAGATGCTAGGAAACTTGCCCATGGGCTCTGAGTGTTTGATTCTAGGCCCAAACACCCCTGCCCCGGTTCCTTCGAGGGTCTTAGACCCATCTGTATACCACTTAATGGCATGCTTGCTAATACTGTCCAGGGCGGATCCATCGCTCCACTCTCCTTTCGTACTTAGCTTCGTAGAAAAATTCCTAACGAAGCTATATTTCTTAGTCATGCTATCTCTAGGAAAGTCCCAGGGGAGGGAGCCTGCAGAAGGGGGCATTCGCCTCCCACCCCCCAGCCCACATCCCCCATGCCCTCCCTAGAGATTCTGAGGAGGGCTCCCTTCGCCGCTCGCTCCACCACTAGGTGGAGCGGTGTGAGATTGAGAATAACCTCAATCCCGGCTGTAGGGCACGTCCTCATAGCTCCCGTCGTGCATAGGCACGCAAGGCGCTGTACTTTGTCAAGAGTCTTCTTGACCTTCTCGAGCTTTGCTCTGCTGTACCACGCTACTGCGCCATAGGTGATAATAGGTCTCACCATCATAGTGTACATCCAAATAAGAATTCGAGGAGGGCATCCCCAGGACTTGCCCGCCACCCTCCTGCACACCATGAGAGCGCGAGTAGCTTTACTGGCAGTTATTTCAACATGCCTATTCCACAGAAGCTTACTATCCAGAGTTACCCCAAGATATTTGACCTCCTTCTTCCACTCTAGATCAACTCCAGCTAACTGGATACTTTTCAGATGTGGAAGAGCCCTGCGCCTTGTAAAAGGAACTACCGTGGTTTTCGCTGGGTTAATACCCAACCCCACAGAAAGGCACCATCTATTAGTGATGTCTAGACCCCTCTGTAGTATTTCACAGAGGGTATCCTCGAACTTACCCCTGGCAATTATGACGATATCATCGGCATACCCCTGACAGGAGATGTCGAGATCCGCCAGTTTGCAGAGGAGTTCGTCTACTACCAAACTCCATATTAGGGGTGACAAAACCCCCCCTTGAGGACAACCCCTGGTCGTACTGACTCTAATGGTTTCTTGGCCCACCATCGTCTCCACTGTTCGTGTGGACAACATCTCATTCACCCACCTCACCATGGTGCCGTCAACCCCCCTTTTAATTAGGGCCCTACTGACGGCCTCATGGGAGGTGTTGTCAAAGGCCCCTGCTATGTCAAGAAAGACACAGATGGCCGTCTCCTTGACATCTAGAGATTTCTGGATAGCACTCGTCAGCTCATACAGAGCGGTATCCGTTGATCTTCCCGCTCGGTATGCATGCTGTCGCGGGTGCAAAGGCACCCTCTCCAGAATCTCCGTTCTTATATAACTATCCAAGGCCTTCTCCATGCCTTAAGAAAAAAGGACGTAAGGCAGATAGGCCTAAAGGATTTGGGCAGGGTGGAGTCCTTATTCCCTGCTTTCGGGATGAACACCACCTTTGCCCTTCTCCATGGTCTCGGTATGTACCCGAGTGCCAAACTGCTTCTAGTTATTAATTTTTTTTTTTTTAGTATAATTATTATTCTCATCACTGATGCAAGTCACAAAAATGTCTAAGTACTGCTATACTTTTGATTCTCTTAAGTAATTCGAAAATGGACGTCATAAGCAAATTTGGCTATGTCTAGGCCTGCATGAATGAGGTCCCCCACTATCGATTTAAAATTTATATAACATGAAAGGCTGGCTGTTAGTCCATATGTCAAGTCCGATTTAGTTAGACAATATAAAATGCAAGTTCTGATAACTAAGATAACACAGTTCCATGGGTTATGATATTGTAAAAAAATAATAATCAGCTGCGTTAATTCTTTTATAGTAAGAATAAAATAAACAATTAAGGCACCTGTCAGACGTAGCGACTTGTGTCGCGCAACACATGTAGCACGTCTTCGTATACGAGCCACTTCATTTGCGACTTTGCTAGTCACTTGTTTGAAATGAAATACGACTAATTAATGTATTATGTACTAAGTATGTTATGTACTCAGCAAATGTAGAGTTTTAACATAAAATATGATAAATTGGAATAATAAGAAAATATTACATTTCTAGCAAAATTTTTGTAATAATAAAAAATAAAGAAATTTTGCAATAAAGTAATAAATGTTCATATATTTGGGACGAAACTGCATATTTGTATTTCAGAAATATAAATTTTCGCCAATACTGAACACTAATGCATGGCTCTGACATATTTGTGCTCTGAGAAATCTCTGACTTTAAATTTCAAATGTTCCTAGGGTTCGTTCAATTTCACTGGCGAATATTATAGTCGTCTGGATTATATGTAATCATTTGAAGTACTACCTATCACGGGCAAGTACTCCCATGGGTTAAATATTTCCAGTATGTAACTCAGAACCTTGGTGTTATTGCAGAATTTAAAGAAAATCTATTTCAAAAATAAAATTTTCACTGTCGAGTTCTTCCCGATACATTATAACAAGACACCGCTACACAGCTGTCCGTGTGACTGCACCGTACTAAATATACTTGTTGACTGTGTGGCTAGTGGCTCACCGAGTCGCGGAGTGTCGACTGAGGCTCGCCACTTGGCGAGAGGCGCGACTTTGTGTAACAGAAACATTAGAAACAGTAGAATGACTGTGTCGCGCGACACGAGTCGCTACGTCATACCTAGGTCTAACTGTTTAAAAATATTAATATTTTTCTTTTAGTAATTAATTGCTTTATTTTGCTGAAAGTCGTTTTCTTGAAATTGACGAATGTTGTTCCTTTCTTTGTCTTTTGTTCTACCAATATATTTTACTTTAACGAAAGTGAAAATGTAACAAATTGGAGATTACACTTTATAAACCAGATAAATTTAGATATATCACAATATATTTGGACAAGAATAAATTGAAAGATATCTGCGTGACAAGATAAACAATGCGCTCTAATATTGCAATATTTTATAAGATTTAACGTCTTTCTTGTCTGTAAAAATGAAAATGCAGTGTTTTTGCTTCTCTTTCCTAGAGAAAATATCAATGAAGGGAAAGAAGTTTTTTTGAAGACTTTCTATGGAAGCTGTTCATCTAATAATGCAGGAAGATTTACTCCATGTCTCAGGAATAGAGAAATGGCCATTTCTTTTTTTAAACAAAAAGACATTCGAATTATTCGAAAACTTAAATCCATCTTTCTTTCCCTTCCTGCTGTAAGAGGATTTATTTTGATGGTCACAAGTTTTCGAAATTGATTTTTCACTGGAAACACATGTTTGAAACACATGTATCGAATTGTGTAGGTGTAAGATGAATGCGTTTGGGGAAAAATGACAGGAAGCACAAACTTAAAGGTCAAAATATAGGCTCCCCACTCCAGGAGCGACTTTCATGTTTGTTTTTTCAGTTTTCCGAAAAATTGGCACCAACGATTTTTTTTTTAATATTCTTATATCATTTTCATAGTCTTGTCACGTTTATTTGAAACCTTTTTTCTGGGAAAAAATTTTTGTTGAAGTTCTAGAGGAGGTGAATTGAAGTTTCCCAAGCAAAGTGTTACTTCAAAATACCTTGATGGATATTGACAATTAAAGATGCTTAAAAAAGTATCCAGTTAGAAGGAAATCGCGACTTAACAGAATGGCATTTTAAAGCTTTTCGCGGCTTTATGGATATTGCATTCTCAGTCTTCCTCAAACTTGGTATCATATCAATACCTATAACTTTAATTTTTTCCTGTGACTTAAGTTCCCTCTTATAGCTCCAATCAGTATTATTGTAGTAGATTTAGCAAAAATTCTGACTTTTATGAAAATTTGATAATCAGATTTATGAGAATTGCAGTGAGAGAAAGTTGAGGGGCTCGCTGACACCTAATTGTTTTGATGTCTGATTGGTTTTGTTTTTTGATGAAAGTTTCAAGCAAGATTCAAGAGAGATCTCTTGTATTGAAACTATTACTATACTAATTGCAATTATTTTTGAAACACTAACAAATTTTATTTTTCAATATACACGTTCAATAAAGTACGCACATACATCTCTTCAACCCTACGGAGCTCCTTATGAAGGGCATCAATGATACCCAAAATGTGGGGCTAATAAAGAATTTTTTTCTTTAATAGAACTACTCTGGCCACGTAGGTTTTTAATTTTTTCCTAAAAGTTTATTTTATTATGCCCAATAGACAATCTAGTTCTATCCAAATACGAGTTTAAATTTAAATAATTAATTTCCTGCTTTAAAGACTATATTAATTTAAAAATTTAGAAAAAATAATTAAGATACAGATAGTGACTCTATTAAAATTCCGAGCTATAAAGTTATTGAATATTTTGTGTAAGTAGGGAGGCAGAGAAATTCATATGAAGGTATTTTCAAGTAAATATGTACCTGTTGCCTTCTGGTAGAAGAAGAAAGCTGGAGGTTAGGAACAGTAAGGAACATTTTCGGCGGTATATGTAAAGGATGTAGGGGAGTTCAGCGTGTAGAGGGGAGGATTCAATGTGGAGGGTATAGCTTACTATGGAACGGTGTCGGAGTGTGGAGGAAACGGCTGTGGGGTGTATAAAGGAAGGGGATATAGGTATCCCTATTTATTGCAAGTAACCCCCTCCCTACCTTTGTAACTTCCTTCCCTATACACAACTAGGCAAGTCCTTTCTTAATCCGCCTATTTATATGCAAAACTAGGGGGGAAATTAATTTGTTTTTAGAGGATGGGAGGTCTTCGGCCTCGCTTTACTTACACGCACTCTACTATAACAATAACAACAACAACAACACACACACATATACATATTACTTCCCATGCTCTTAAGGTACAATGGGGAGGCGCCTCTCTCATAAACAACTGCGCTGGTTACTTCCCTCGAAGCCGTGATGACATGACCCCTTTAAATAGCCCATAGTTAATAGGCAGGCATGGTGGCGCCAACTTACCTTTAATTAGCCTTCTCTAAAAGGGGAATTTGCAGCTTCTTCCGTTTACATATTACACACACACAAACCCTTGATAATATGAAAACCGGAGCCTCTTTCTAAACTAGAGCTTACAGGCAATATAACTAGTATTTCATACTTACAGATTTAACTTTCTAATATCATTATTGGGGCATACCCCAATTGCTTGGATTTCACATTTATTTATTATTTCTACAAGATTTTGACTGTCCATAAACTTTGCATTGCCTTTCTTTAAACTTTATCCATTCTTATTAGTGGAGTATACTCCTGAAATTTTTTATTGTCCCTCCCCTAATAAAAATGACTTGATGAAGCACTGAGCAAACTTACACCACTATTAAAATTTAATTATAAAGTGTCCTTCAAAATACGCTATTTATTATAGTCTAGTTTCTAATGTCTAATCATAATTCGTAAGAATTCCATTTTGTAATCACACACACACACACACACACACACACACACACACACACATATAGTAACATAACCTTAATACCACCTGCACATATATAACATCAACAAACCAACTAGTGTGAGTGTAACAGAAATATTGCGTTGAGGTGAACTCTCTACACGAACTTGGTGAATTAGCTCTGATGATTGATGAAAATCTGCACCCAGTCAGGAACAAAAAGAATATGTATGCTAAGACGGATAAAATACCAGATAAAAATTATAAGTTTGATGAAAATTGTGCAGTAAAGTAAGGTCATGCGAGCGTTTCACATCAGATTTTTTGTTTACTGATCAATGATCTCTGAATACAACTTGTACCATCCAACAAATAACCAAAATATAAATTAATATATATCATTAGTTTATTTGCGAAAAATTGATTTATATTATTTAAAGCAACAAAATTAATGAAAATAATATGGGAAGTAAAATATCTATTGCTTATGCTTAGTTATGCAACTAACTAGAATACTTTGTTAATTAATACTTATTTTAGTTTTTATTAATCATATTATTTAGAATACAATTTTAATTCTTACTTACTGTTATTATTGCAAGAGAAATGGTCTTTGTTTCAGATTTAATTATCATACGAAATATATGTTTGAGATTTGTTTAATATTTATAGAAATTGCCCTTTCTCTATCTAAAACTATGTGCGTGTATGTGTATGTATGTATATGTTTGTAAAATCATATCATTCTTTCATTTATTTGATTCATTTTTCGGGGAAAAATTGATTATAAGGGATTTTTAAAGGATTCTTGATTTATGCTTTTCGTTAAAAGTATGAAAGTAATTCTGTTCTACTATCTAACATCATCCGGATATGTTGTAATATCATGTTCAAATCAGAGACGTCACAACTTATGTAGAGACCTAATAGCGAGAAATAGCTGAGTGACAAAGCACTGAAGACTCGTACTGGAGAGAAGTGCTCTCTTTAGACAGATATTTCCTTCCTAGCAGCTTCTACAGCTTACTGTTCGGTGATGGACATCTGTAATGAGAGAAAATTGCACGAAGACTGAAAAATAACACGCTATAAACATTTAGTATAAAGATTATTTAATAGTTCATGATTATCTCGAAAATGGCTTCCAAGACTTTTTGCACATGTATGGTAAACCTACTGAGCTCATCCATAACGATAAATGCTGTGAAGAAGCTGTCCATCCCTGGAAGCCTGACAGACATACGTATGCCCAAAAGCACGCCAAACGTTCATTTATTAGCTGGCACGGCTAATCTGCCAGCTCCCTATTTTCTGAAGTTCACACATGATCTGATACCCTGATTAGAAGAACATCTTTGGAGGAAGAGAGTTTTTCAGTGTCATAGAACTTTCCAGCATCAATTTAGAAATGAAAGAACCTTTAGTGCCGGAACGCAGCCCGCCTATCGAGTAAATACCTTATCAATCTAGACACACTTTATTTAATTGGCTAAATACTTTAGCACGGCGCATTGGACTAGGTACGCGGAGGCTTCGGGCTGTAGTCCACCACTACAGCCTTTAAATTTTCTCGTTCCAGAAGCCTCTACAGCTCACTTTTCAGAGAAGGGCAGTGTTCTCTGTAACGAGAGAACATTGCCTGGGAGCGAGAAGTTCACCGAGAAATCTCCGAAGTTTTGGGTAGCTATTTGGATCCAGAGGGTCTTTGGATAGCTTAAGACATGACCCTACCTGACAGATGACAAAATACTTAAGCGTTATACTAACATAAAGGATATTTACATTTACTACCTTACACGTTTATTCAAATATAATCATTAGTATAGGTAAGAATGCTTCTTATTGTATTTACGGTTGTTTACTACAATGGCGCTAGGTCGGCTGGAGATAGACGCTCAGAAATGGAACTTAGTTGCGTACGCTTATCTTTGAAGTTTTAAATTTATTTTATTTTCGAGTAAATATTGAAAAACAACTGCTGGAAGCTGCGTACAATATAAATCCTGCTAGGGGCAGTGTTTTATCTTTATTTGCTGGATCGGTAAAATACGCGGCAAACCTGTCATAAATTACTTAAAAAAAAAAAATCTTCCACGATGATGGGAAAGCGCTAATGGCTGGTTATAATGCAAAACTAGACAAAGAATAAAAGTCCTAATGGATCATATACGGTGAGGTGTTAAGTGGTATATGGTTGTGATAAAAGTGTGCGCGTGCCTGCGCCAAGATAAGGAACAAAGAAGAGGAGGAAATACAGCTCTGCTTTTAGACGCCAGGTGGCGTTGTTTGCGGCTTTCCTTATTTTTATTTTTATTTTGCCTAGTTTTAAGTCCTCCACCGCCATTTTCCCATCCCAACGGTAGTCACCGGTTAATCTTGATTAGCGGCTTCGCTTTTATGGAGGTGAATGGAGCGGCTCAATATGGCGTAACTAAAAGTGTTTCGGTAAACAACTTCGGGATCTTCTATCACAGCTATAGCAAATCTCTTTCACTCTCTCTCCCTCTCTTGCTCTTGCAGAATTTCCACCAAAATTGAGAGTTTGCAATGTGTTAGGAGGATGACGGCGGGGTAAAGCTTAAGGCATACATTTAAGCTCGGCCGTAATCTCGTTCACACGGGGCGGCCATTTGTGCAGCTGGATTTAGTGCGCAATTAGGCGAAATAGCTTGGGTGTAAATTGGTAGCAAGTAAGATCCAGTTTAAAGTTATATATGTTTTATATATATATAGTCTATACTCTCTTACTATATATGGCGGACTAGTATCTGTCTACCACTTGCTGCAATAGTTGCAATACATCAATTTCCCCGAACTTGTGCTCTTGATGGATTATACCAAGAAAATTTTTGATTAGATTTATCTAAATATATCTCAGGACATTCTTTTCCAAAACTATTATACCATTAACTTAATTCTAAACATTTTACAAACTGGCATAATATATACATATAATTAACAATATGTATGTAAATACAAATAAGTGTATATGTTTTTCCTGTTTATGTAGTTTTGGTTGATGAGGGGGAGGCTTTAGCTTGTAGGTTATCGAGTCAGTTACAAGTTATTGACATGTTCACACAGAAATGAAATTATCTAGGTTAAATCTTATTGCAATAAATATTAAATTGGCTAATGTTTCCATAATCTCTGCGTACTTTTAGTTAATAAAATAGTATTATAATTTAGAGGGTGACCTCATATTGAGAGCAGATCATAACCACAAGTTCCAGATCCTTACAAATTCCACAACTTTGAAATAATGAGATATTAAATACATTGATCTTTTTTCTTTTTTTTGTGCATAGGTTTTCATTATACACCTAGCGCTGGGATTTTATTTAAATAAGCCCCACACAATACATGATTAGTTTGGATTCTGCACATGATGGTGATTATTATTTATTTACTGAATGAACTCGAGCAAACCAAGATCGCCTGTTTAATTTAGGAAACAGCATTTTGTAAAATGTTCCTTCGTTATTACTATTATATTGCTTTTGCCGCCTTTCAATCATACAAAACCTGATTGTTTGGCTAAAATTCAAAAAGGAATTTTTATTGATAAGAACTGGCCACTGTTAGCCGGCTCTTTCATAATCCACTATACCTATCAGAATGTTCCTTTAACCAACCTATTTCTATAAATTTTCCCAAAGGCTTGCCATTATTTAAACTTTCCATAATATTAACAATTAAATATGGCTATCTGAGGAGTAACTAATATATTATTTAGTTTTAGTTTTACAGTCACTTAATATAGTCAAGTTTTTAGTTGTTTTTTTTTAGATTGTTGTTTTTTACGGGATTACAGCACTGCAACTTGAAAGATCTATTGTGATCTCAGTGCATTGCCGGCCTCCAAGCAGTGTTCTCTATCTACAGACAACACTGCCCATTACCGGACAGCGAGGTGTAGAGGCTCCTAGGAAAAGAAAATCTAAGGGTAATATGCTGGATTCGAACCCGGGCCCTCAGCGTTACTAGTCCAGCGCGCTACCAATTAGCTTATTCCTTCCTTATAGTGAAGTTTATTCATCAACTGTTAATATATACTGTACAGCCACACAGATAGCCACTAATACAGTTGTGTATAATGTTACATTTTTATTTAGTTTATATTATGTTTTTGTTCAAATAAATTTGCACTTCTTCCCAATTATTAAGTTACAAAAGGAAAACTTAATTGAATTTTAATTGAATAAAACCTTTAATTGTCTAAAGACCATTAACTGAAATAACTATTATATGAGGTCATCATGGAAGGAACCAAATGCGTCATTCGATTCTATTTATGAGTCTACTTAATTATTAATGACGTAAATATTTGGAGATCAGCTGGTCAAATTCACTACGATCTAAAAGCTCTACCGCGGATCCCGGTATATCAATGTTTTATATTGAGTGTAGTTATGTGTAAATAGTGAAAATGAGAGTGAGTGAGTCTGAGTGCTTGTTTTCACTTTCAGTACCCGGGTTCTATCTAGGAGTGCTGCCTTTAGATTTTCTCTTCTTAAAAGGCTCCGGGGGGGGAGACAATAGATTTTCAAGTCACAGTGCATTATCTTATAACAATCTAACCGGTCTTATAACCGGTCTCACTGATTACGTTGAATAGATAGATAGATCTAAGTGCTGCTTTACCGAGTATGTACTGCGATCAGTGCTCTGATTAGTAACCAGTCAGACGTTTCCTGAACTGATCACTAAAAACATCCTGAAATGGGCAGATAATCAGAAAGATGGATGAACACAATAATGCTGTCTGCTATTGTGGGAAAAGTTTTAGTTTTCAGAAATAATTTACCCAGGCCTTTGGATAATCCAGAAAAAAACTAGTAGGTCTCTGGAACTACTATCCTAGATTTTGTATACATACATAAATACATAAATATCCAGTGTGAAACACTCATATGATTTCTCAAATCAAAATTTATGATTGACTAATATTCTTCAGCTTCCAAGGTACTCAAAGTTTAACATAAATATAATGTTGGGATTATATGTTGGTTGTCAGCACTTTCAGCACTAGTACTTGTAACTTTATGATTACATTGTAGTTCAGAAGAGTGCGGCTTCACCAAAAGCCCCCAAGACATTTAAAATCGAGCGTCACTGATTTCCCAGCACTTCCCTAAAAATTAATATTTCTAGGAAAATGTTTCAACAGAATTTATAGTTGTGTGCAGTTAGAATTCTAACTTTAAAACAAAACGTTATGGCCAAGAAATTTCTGATAAACTCAAAAGAAACTAATTTGTAAAGTGAAATTTTTGGCAAAGTGAATTCTTTATACTTGGAAACACTTGAATGATGAAGCTTAGAGTAACCTTCTGTCTGGTATTGTATCTGCCATAGAATGCTTAGAGTAACCTTCTGTCTGGAATTGTATGCGTCATAGCATGCTTCTTTTCTTCAAATTCTGACCGTTTTTTAGAATTTTTCTCCATTGTCAAATTCTATATTGTTTCATCAAGTTATATTGATAAGACAATATCAATCTATCTATTCAACATAATCAATGAGATTTTCTAAATTAGATTGTTATAAGTCAAATATATTGACTCCCACTTTTAATGTTTCTATAACACATTACGCCGACTGTTTGTTTCAATCATGTAATCAGATCTCTACACAATACTAGATGAACCAGTTTCTGACAATGAGGAAAATCCGAAACCGGTCACAATTAATTAGGAGAAAAGCATCCTACTACAGTCATATACTCTAGAAATTGTTCATATTCTGGATCTAACCTATTAAACGTATTTAACAATTAGAGCACTCCTATTGGCTAATGAGAGCTACTGGTTCTGTCAGAGGAGCAGTCAGTCTTGGTAGTTACCGTGTCTTAGGCACACACATTTTAGAATGCTGAAACTAACCTTTCATTTCAATATTTTAATGACCGATGCCAATATATAAAAGGACATTGAGAATTTATTGGAATGTTAACTACACGTAAAGGTGGACGAAATATCGAAGTTCGAGCTTCCTGTAATTTTTATCGTTTTGGAGATATTTCGTTCTCACCACGAACTAAAACATTTTTCCGAATTCAGCGAACCTCAAAAAAGGGATTTATTTTATTTATTGCTTTAAACAACGGTTATTGCCCAAATGGTTGAAGTCAGCACAACAATATTGGCATTTAACAGGAAAGCATAACTTTGCTTCTCGAAAAAAAAATACATAAAATGTAAATACGAGTATAAGATACAATAAGCTTATCCGTAACAATTAAAATACTTTTCTGAACAATGCAGTCGACAATTGAAATCAACTTCACCAGGTCCAGAATCATCCCATTCTTTACAAATTCTTGAGATGACATCGTTGTTAGCACGTATATGAGTTTTGGCCAAAACGAACAACAAAAGATTATGAACCGCGCAATTTGCACGACAGTCATGGAATGTGGAAGTAAGTGTAGCCAGGTGCTCCATACAATCAATATCACTATTCGGTAGCTTCTAGAGAAGAAGGAAGTATACTTGCAATCTTCTAACCTCCAGAGTATTACAGACAATGAAGGTAAATTTTTTTTTAAAACCTCTAACAAAGCTCCTCAAATCTAGTGACATTTTGCAGTATGTGCCCATATCACAGAGGTGTACTCATTAAAGCTTCTTGATAAATGAGCTGAAGGCAGCCAGCACCACTGTGGGATCACGAGTGGACCTCAAAGCAAAGCCCACATCTCTTGAAGCCTTACTATAGGCCCCCTTAATATGACTCCTTAATGGTAGGTCCCCCACATTATCCGTTCGAACAAGATGTTGAATATCGATAGCATATTTATAATTAATCGACATTCTTTTTTCGATAAAAAGAAAAAAATGTGGCATTTTTAATATTAAGTTCCATTCCATTACCACTGCACAATTCGGAGTTAGTGTTGTAGCTTTAAACAGTCTGTCAAGGAGAGAACTTTTTGAAAAACTTTCTGGTCATCGGGAAAAGGAGACTGTATTTTTACTTTCTCTTACTCCTAGTAAGAGGAAGTATTGTAATCGTGTAAATTTTCGATATCAGTTTTCACCGGATGTTTTGAGGTCCCCTGAGTCCAAAAAAAGTGGTTTTTAGCGATATGTGTGTGTGTCTGTGTGTGTGTATGTATGTGAACAGCATAGCTCAAAAACGAAAAATCGTAGAAAGTTCAAACTTGATATTACGTTTAGGTATCACCATGGGATCTGACGGTGCGTTATGTGTCAATATTCCTCAACCGGAAGTACACTTTACTAGTTGTTTTTTTTACGTTTTTGCAATTTTCTCAAAAATGGCTCCGAAGATTTTCTTTAAACTTGCTATATCAACTACACATACAAAGAGCTACAACTTTTATTTGAAACATTTCTCCAGGAAAATTCATTTAAGGGCACTTCTGGGGGAGGGGTGGGGTTAGGTTTTCATCTTAACTGCTGTTTCAGTATATTAGACAATTCTGTCATCTAAATAATGTTAATTAGAATTAAATATGTTGTTGAAATTCCGAGTTTGAAAAAAAATAGATAACCGGAAGTGCGTTTTTACTGAAATATAATTTTCAGTTTTCTGGTATTTCTCGAAAATGGCTCCAACGATTTTCTTTAAACCAGCGTTGTTAACTATACATATAAAGAGCTACAACTTTTATTTGAAACTTTTCCCCTGATAAATTCATTTAAGGGGACTTTTGGGGGAGGGGGTTATGTTTTTCTTTAAAATGCTATCACAGTTGATTATACAATTCTGTCATCCAAATTGAAATAACTAGAAATTATTATATGACCCAAATTCCGAGTTTCAAGGAAATTAGTAAGCCGGATAGTTTTACTGGACAGTGTTTTCACTTTTCGACGAATTTCATTAAATTTGGTATACTAACTATAACATTTGTCAATATAATTTTGAGTACTGGAGTAAGAGAAAGTTGTGTGAGTGTTTCACACCAGATTTTTTTTATAGAAATTCTGTTGAAAAGTCAATTTCGACAATGTTGACACGATTGCAATACTCGCTGGCCACATTCTACAGTAAGAGAAAGTAATAATGACCGCAATAACTGTGACCAATCAGTTATTCGCACGAAAAATTGGTGATTTCACAATATCCAAATAATTTAAAAAAAAAAAAAAAAAGTTGCACAATAACAATAATATGGTGTAATTAAATGTAATTAACCATAAAATTATATAATACATTAATTATTACATCTCGAATGTTTCATTTTAATTAAATTCTATAATTCAATATTAAATTAATTAAATATCAAATCATTTGATAAAAATTATGATTGTTATTTTTATAATAATTTTGTTTTAATAAAAGTAAACAAAATTCTTTAGATTATTTAGATCATTACTGCTAATTACCAGTGACAGAGATAAAAATAATTCAGAAATAATTGATCACTTTATAGGTTTTAGTTGGCTATTGAGATAGTTTCTCTTCTAGGCTAGTCTAGATAGGAGGACTTTGGCAAGTTTAACTTCTGTTGAGCTCAATAATTTATCCACATCATTTTCAAATAATTAGTTAGTAAATGGAAGCCGTTTTTTTTACGAGATAAAGTTATTTATCGCTATAAAGTTGAGTAAAAATCGTTATTCTTTTCCCCTTTTCTATATTTAAATACCCTATCAAATTGCAATGGCTTAATTTCCATTAAATTGTAACGAATTTCCCTCTAAATAAAGCAATCTATCTCTGTTAAATAGTTCACGTCGACTTTATTTTTTTTTTATTTGAATCCGTGCTGTTAGGATAGCATTTATCTTACAGTTCTGTACAACAACATGATTCAAAGCTAGTTGCTTCATTATTTATTACTTTTCTGTCAGTGCTGTAAACAGGAAGTAGTGTCAAATTTTCAAAACTAAATTTTTAAACGGATGTACACAATTTTTTATGTTCCTTGAGTAAAGAAAAAGTATTTTTAGCAATTAGAGATATACACACACACACACACACAAACTCACAGACCAGTTTCTAAGATAAACAATATTCTTGCTAGGGCGAAACTCAAAAATGAATTTCTGATGAAAATAAATTTCAAAAGTCTGACAACATTAAAAGAGAAAATAAGAAAATCTGCTGTGAGAATAAATTTTAATCGAATCAACAATTTCTCTAATTCAATAAACCCTGGACAAAGTCGTTAAGATTTCAATTACCCTATTTACTAAATTTCAGATTACAGTACTAATTTTTTTTGTTTTGTTATTTTTAAGGTGCTCGACTGGTAAGGGTTCCTATTGGAACGTTACTGCACCTACTGGAATAATACGAGTATATTTATTTGCACGAACATTTTTAATATGTACCTGAACGTACGTACTTCCATTTTCGCTGAAGCATTCACTCAAACAATCACACATCTATTCGCACAAGTGACAATATTAATGAAACTCGGAAATTATTAAAACTCATTAATTGTCCTAAAAATTATTCGAGACTTTTTTTTTTTTTAAATTTAAGGCGCGTCAGCATCTATGGTCATTGGCGCCCGGAGCCTTCTCACTGCACTACCGGCCTCCGGACAGGTTCCCTCGCTACAGAAAACACTGTCCATCATCGGACAGTGAGCTGTAGAGGCTCCTAGGAAGAAAAAATCGAAAGGTAGCACAGCTGGACTCGAACCCGGGTCCTTCGCGTGGGAGTCCAGTACGCTAACCACTTAGCTAATCCCTTCCCTTTATTCGAGACTCTGGAATCCATAATAAAAATAAAAACAAATCTGGTGTGAAACATTCACACGACTTTCTCTCACTGGAATTATTACAATTCTAACTGACACTTGCTATTTTTAGTAAAGCTTTCATTCATGGATATTTTTACACCATTAAAAATATGGATGAGCTCAATGAGGTGTCGATCTGACATGATCATAGGTCCGGACAAGGCTAGATGTTGCTGTGTCCTCTGTCAATTATAGTGGTTCCTGCACTATAATTTAAGGAGACCCTTCTTCCTAATGGGGTGCATGGCACACTCTTTTGTAGAGTTCATGAGGCAGAGAAAAAACACCCTTATGACAGATTGCTTGGGTTGTGAGAAAATATTAGGTTCAGGACCTTTGGTCGGAACAGGATATCTGTTAGCGGCTTAGGCTAATTTCTCTTTAAGGTTATGATTCTATTCGTTCGGGTTCCGGGGAAGCTTAGATGGGTTAGACTCGGGTCTGGATTTTTTCAAGACCCCCCCCTGTTTGGTTTGTCTTTGGGGTAACTATATGGGGGCCCAGCGGGGCTCTGAATAGCGTAGGGTTTGGTCGCTCCCCACAGACGAATAATAATAATATAAATATAAGTGAGGCGATTAAATTTGTTGATTTACGATAAAAGACTAAATGGTGCGAGCATATTCCATTGCTGCGTCCTCTGTGGCACCCACTAGAACTTGTACCAGCAGAAGTTGACTTGTACACTCCTAATATTTTTCTGGAACAATGTTATAGATAAAAGTGTTTCTATCTCTGCGGTTGGTGTTCAGAGTTTAAACAAAATTTGTTGGAGCCAATTTGCGAGAACAAAATTCTGCATTAAATTGTACTTTGATTAGAATTATAGTAGTCTCGTACATTGCAATGAATTGGCATTTAACAGGAAAGCATAACTTTGCCTCTCGAAAATCAATTTTCAGGTGAAATGTTTCAATTAAAATTTGTACTAGAGTTTAAGTTGTTAGTTTGCAAGATTTACCGAAAATTGTTTCCACCATTTTGAAGGAAAATCATGGAAAACTAAAAAAAAACTTTCATTGAAGAAAGTTTGCATTTGACGGATTGGGACCAAAACTCTAATGTTCGATGCGTTGGTGAAACCTAAACGGAATGCCAGAAATCAGCTTTCTCTGATTTTTTCGTTTTTGAGATATTCTGATCATATAAGAAAGCGCACATACATGATTACGAAGCATTTGCTAAAAACACTTTGTGCAGGACACCTCAGAATATGTACTTTCGATAAAAAAAACAAAAAACTCAACGTTCCTTAGAAATCAGTTTGAAATCAATTTTCTGCTAATATGTTTGGAGTAAAGCTGGAAAATGTCTGGAGTGCCGAACAAGTATAGTTAAAAATCATTAATAAGCTCGTTCAACCACCGAACATTCTGTCAGGTACTCTTGCGGTATTTATTTCTTTACCATACCAGAAACTATAATATTACTATTACTTGATTCCTAAACACATTAAAATGTTCAACAATGACATCATATTGATGAATACAATTCCAAATAATTCATCAGACTATAAAATTTTTAGTGTAGACCTGTCCTTTCTTTTTTTATTTTTTTTATTTATTTCAACCATTGAAGTGAAACGGCATAAAGAAGGGAACAGTAGTAAAGTAGGGTGAACTGGAGAGCTGGAGAACTGGAAAAGGATGAAGGCGCTGCTGGAAGGGTGATCAATCAATTGACGAACATGACAAATGAACTCACCCCTTACGCCCCAGCCGTCACGCACAACAACTTGTAAACACAATTTCTCTGAAGAAATATAAATCAACTTACTCTCTTTTTGAGAACTTTAATGTTTATATATATATATATATAGAGAGAGAGAGAGAGAGAGAGAGACTACATTCATCTGGAAAGAGATTGGAAGAGCAATGCCCTTTACAACTCACAAGTATTAGGGGAATTAATGTTTTATTTCTTTCATTATTATTCGTATATCGTGCTTTACAATAACTGAAAGATCTGATTAATTAACTGGTATTTAACAGTACAGACAACCGTGCTTGCGATCTCCTGTCTAACGAAGACAGTGAATAACTAGTATGCGTCCTTGGAGTGCTGTACTACTTGTGTTTTGCAAAACTATTCTATCTAAAATTTGTAATTGTTTTTTTACTTCTAAATTCTCTCATGAAGAGGAAGTATTAAGAAAAGCGTCAAATTTTAGAAACTAAGTTTTCGCTGGAAATACATTTTTTGTGAAGTCACGTGAGACGGAAACAGTGGCTTTTAGAAAGTAGTAAACAGTATAGCTGAAAAAATGAAAAATCGCAGCAAGTTAAAAAAAACTGGGCCATTCATTTACAGGTACCAGCAATGTGCTTCCTATATGAAGTTCTCGACCAAAATCTGACAAGCGGATGTGCGAATTTACTGGAAGATTTTTTTTTTAGTTTTCGCAATTTTCTTGAAATGGCTCCAACGATTTTCTTTTTAACTCGCATTAAATACCTATCACATTTATTTGAAATATTTCCGAAGATTCTGAGAAAAACTGAAACGATCATTAGCCTACTCTCTGTGTAATGGTAAGCTACATTAAGTGCATGGCTGCAATTCCAGTTAGAATAAGCTCGCCTAACCGGAAGTGCAATTATACAAAATAGGTTTCTGGGATTTTGGGGCGGGTTCTCGAAAACTAACTTCAATGATTTTCTTTGTATTTGGAAAGCACAGATATAAACCTAACTGAAACAATTTTTTATTTATTTGTAACATTTTTCCTGTATACGAGTATTATGGATTTTAAAGGGGATTTCTGGGAAATCTTGAGATAGGCCAAAGTTTAAACTCTCCATAAATTTCGCTAGGCTGACATATGGCGCTGTCTCTTGGCAGGCGGTCAGGGATAAAGGAAAATTAATAAATTAAAATAGACAAGTGTTTCTAGCGAAATATTTTTGTATTTTGAAATAGTTTCACGGATTTTTTTAATGATTTGAATTGATCGTTTGAACTGAAACTTGATATACTTGTTCGCATTTTAAAGCTAAATATAAATATATAGGAATATACAAAAATGTATATATATGTATGTGTGTGTGTTTGTTAGAGTGTGTAGCATGTTCTTCTTCTTCCATTGGCTTCCATTTGGTCCTTGAAGAACCTTGGCTTTGGCCAGAAGAATTTGCTGCCAGGCGTCACTATCATTCACGTTCCTTCTCCATTGCCTTACTTCCATCTTCCCTAGATCCTCTTCTACATCCTGTAGCCATTTCAAACGGGGCCTTCCCCGCGGTCTTTTCCCTCCAGGGTGCCCTTCATAAGCCTCTTTGCCTCCCGATTGGCATCCATCCGGTGCAGATGCCCAACCAGCTCAGTCTGCCTGTCTTTGCTGTGGCCAAAAGATCATCCCCCCTGTAAAGCTCTCTTAGCTCCTTATTCGACATACTCCATTTTCGTGGATAGGACCATATATCGTCCGTAACACCTTCCTTTCCCAGGAATTCATCTTTCTTTCATCGGCCTTTCTTAGGATCCAGGTTTCGGAACCATACAAGACTACTGGTCTGAGGATCGTCCTCGTATATATGGTAAAAGCTGCATAACATCTATATCCAGCACTTATTCGAGTCTTAATATCCTGGCTTACGTTGTTTTTACACGATAGTAACGTGCCTAGTTGCTTGAAATCTTTTGTAGCCTTAAAGCGATGTTCAGCAACTTGTAAGTCGCCGAATCTCCACAATCTTCTAGTGGTCACCATATATTTAGTCTTTTCCTCATTTATTTCTAGACCTATTTTGCGGCTCCTTCCTCTAATCCCACCAAAGCATTTTTTAGTGCAGTTGCCGATCTTGCAACAATTGTTACATCATCGGTATAAGCAAAAAGCTGCGGTACGAGCAAAAAGGCGGTTATAAATGCTACCCCCGAGATTCTCGGTTATATTACGGACAGCCACTTCCAGAATTAAATTAAAGAGAACAGAGAACATCGGATCTCCCTGCCTCAGCCCCACATTTACAGGAAACCTCCGTGAGACAGTATTCTGAATAACTACTTTTGAAGTGGTACTGGTCAAGGTCATTTTTACCAGTCTGACCAGCTTGGCTGGCATCTGGAATTCCTTTATACAACTAACAAGTCCTATCCGAGAGACTCTGTCATATGCCATCCTAAAATCCACATAAATTTGATGGAGGTCAATATTATTTTCATAAAGTTTGTCCATGAACATCCTCATTGAAAAAATCTGATCGGTCGAGGATCTTCCCTTGCGAAAACCAGACTGATAGCCCCGCCCCATAAGATGTCTTCAGCTTCATCGGAGATTCTTTTGGTAATTAGCACTGCTAACACTTTGTATGCCGAAATAAGAAGAGCTATACCGCGGTAGTTCGTGCAAGGGAAGATAAAAACATTTACCTCCCTTCTTGTGCAAGGGCCAAATCAAAGCACTCTTCCAATCGTTTGGCATCTCCTCTATTAGCCACACTTCTGAAACCAACTCTTCCAAGCTCTTTTCTTAAGCGCTCTGTGAATGCAAGTGTTTTGTGAAAAAATAATTTCTCAGTCTAAGATTACTTAAGCATGTAACATACCAGCGTCTAACACTAAGTTTATATCGTAATAACATCTTCATGTTTTATAAAATCTATCATAAATTTTGAAGTATTAAATAACAAAAAATTATTAAAATATTGATATAAATTATATATATTTGTGTATTAAACAATAATATAAAATCTATGAGTAACTTCATTCAATATAAGCGCAAAATTGGTTTGAATTTAAAGAAATTGAGATAATGATATCATTAAATTACAAAATAACGAGGCTTTAGTAGCTATCTCTGCTATATATATTATTCGTTATATAATGATATTTAATATGCAAATACATAAATTAGAATTTATTTCCCATTTCCCAAGAAACAACTTTTCCCTTCATCAGTGTAACGATATATTTATTATTCCAATAAAATCAGGAAAGAAAGTAACTTCTTTATTTTCGCTTCCTGCTTTAAAAGGAAATACTACGATCTCGTTCAATTTTCAAATTCAGTTACACCGAAAATATATTTTTCAATTTCTGCTTGATAGGAAAAATGAAAAAAAAACCATCACTTTTTTTGCTTGAAAATGTCATGAAATTGTTTTTTGGTTAGTAAGGGTTCAATAGACCGGAACGTTTCTGACGGGTTCCCTGGTGATATAACATCAAAGTTTGAAGTTATATGTGATATATGTATGTATAAAGAAATAAATAAATAAATATACATATAGATATATATTTATGTAGAATTCAAATACACGCAGACCCTTAAAAAAACAACAAAAACAACAAAACAAAAAAAACAAAAACAAAAACACTTTTTTTGAATAACACAAAACCTCAAAATTCAATTTCGGAAATGACACGATTGCATTACTTCCTCACACCAATATTTCGTAAATTGATCACAAAAAGTAAAAAGTACATTATTAATATTCTGTTTTATTAAGTGATCTTTATTGTTAATAATAAATATTTGTTACAATTCATTAATTAAAATCTAATTTTAGTAATTGTTAGTTAATGCGACGTTGATCACATTAGATGAAAATACAAATTACAAGTTCGCTTTGATAAGTAAGATAAGGAGACGAGAGTAGGTTAATGCAGGTTTGGGGCAGAGCGGCAGAGTGTTGGTGGGAGAGACGTCCAACATTAACAACAGAGCCAAAGTTGAACCGGAAGTGGAGCGATCCAGAGGGAGCGAATGAGAAGAAATGGGGTGTGGATTAATTGAGGTTAAGTGGGAATGTCTTTTGAACAATCAGCGAGTTGATGGCCTTCGGGCAGAAAGCGGCTAGTAGAGAAATGGGTGCGATGTTTTACGTCCATCTAGCTTGCCGAGGATCGTCGGATAATGGTCTGTTGTTAATGGATAGTGCTGGCCGCCCGATCACCCTTTAATTGGACAAACCATCACTTCCAAATCGCTAGCCCTAAAATTAAACCAAACCTTTACTAAGGTAAACACTTCAGGAAACCGCTTGTCCAATTGCCAATCACCAAATTGTTACTAATTTCTTTTCATTTCCTAAACAAATAATATTATTTAACAATGAAAGAATTTAGAATGGCAAATAATACCGTTAATGCGATTTATAATTTTGTTGCTTGCAAATAATAAAGGAGGGTCACATTGAAATCTGACGGCCGATTTATTATTTATTAAAAAAAAAATAGTATATGTATAGTATAAATATACAATATAGTAATATATACAATAGTATATATATTACAATATATACAATTCTAGTTTCAAGAGAATCTTTGGGACTTTTTGTGAGAGAAAATCGCGAAAAAACAGAAAAAGAGAATAAATTCTGAACATTCCTGTTATAAAACAGGGTTCTATGTAATTGAATTCTATGTAATCTCAATGTAATTGGGATCAAACGGGTGTTGAACCAGGTTCGTGGGAAAAAGTAGGGAGCTACCCAGTTGTGACTAGCGAACTTGGTAGCGATGATCAGAACTAAAAGTCCAAGGAAACCGCGGTGTACTGATCCCCAGGCTCCCCAAGCAAAATCGTCTTCTGTCAGGTCTTTGTTTTTCACGGTTTGTTGCGCTAAAATAAATCAAAGTTAAAGATTTATTCATTTATATTTTTGAGAATCCCACGGTATGACCCAAAATAGGTCTTTCGAGAGAAGGAAGTTGTTAAAAAAATACTCGATAGAAATAGGAAGTTTCTAATAAAACAGGAACAAGATAGTGCTATAGAAAGACAGATTAAATCATTATTTTTTTTCCTTAAAAATATCTAATTTTAGAAAAATGTCACTGATATTAATTTTTTCAAATATACAATTTGATAACTATTCTGGTCCAGAGATCTGTTGACCGCAAGTTGAAGGTTAACCGATATCATGAGATGACATTACTTTATCGATAGTAATTTTAATTATTTAATTATATGTTAATAAGCTGATAAGTCAAATGATAAAAATTAGATTCAATAATTTTTTTTAAAGTAATCATTAATCCTCATAAACCAATCCTTTGATCTTTTGCACTTTAGGAAACCTTAAATCCTATAATTAATTACAAATTATAATAGTAAGCCTAACATCAAAGTATTCCCTAAGTAAAAACAGTTTCAAAATAGTAAACATTAAAAATCTTATCAGTAACGTAGTATTTCCTACATATTTGTTTGCACTTCTGAACACAACTTAATCAAACGTACAGTTTCTCCAAATAGAAACGTTACGTTGCTCTAGATACGGTGCTGAAGGGATATATATATATATTATTTTTTATGCCTTGAAAAAGACAATATATTTGTCGAAACGTTGGCAAGAATTTGTTTTTTTATTTTTTTTCAAAAAAGACCGAAACTCACGATCCTTTTCCTTCATACAAACAACGGTCGAGAAGAATCTTCCATACTTACCCACAAAACCAGATTTCATTATACCTTGCACTTTCCCTCACTTTTGCAGCAATTAAATTTAACGTAATTCACAAATACATCTAATAGTTGATTTTCACGTAGGGCTTTTGTAACTCCACTTGCTTTACACGAAAATTTACTTGTGTATTCATAATGTCACAAATAATGTATTCAAATGTTAGCGAGTGCTTAATTATTTAAATTTCGAATTACTTTTTATAGTAGTTGCTCTTATACATGAAAGACTCGCACGACTTCCTCTCTGCAGATTGACTTCAAACTTTGATGGTACACATATACCATAACTTGTATACCAGAATTGGTCTTTTTCAAACCAGCCTGTGGCAAGTGAACCATACGGCTGCACCAGACCAATACAATTGAACTTGCCTTTCCCATGGATTGCTAGTTGATGTTTGACAAGAACCATGCAAATATCGAGGTGCTCTGCAGCAGCCATTACACCATTTGAGCACTGAGGGCAGACATTGGCACCTCGACTCTAATCGTTTTCGAACGAGCTGCAAGTAATAGTGCTTTATTCTCAACCGAAAATTTGCAAGGCAGCCTTCCTCGATATGTCCGAACTCGTTCGTCAGGACATGAGAGCTGTCCCCATAGTTTACCCACAGCAAGTTGCTCAAATATTTCCGCAAAATTGGGCACCGTAAATTTTTTTTTAAATTGCAGATGAACCTATAGGAGACATTAGCGTACGGCTGATCCATATAGCTCCTACATGTGCCAGCTGATCTGCTCTTTCGTTGCCCGGTATGCCAACATGTGCAGGAATGCATTTTAGAATGATGATATTACAGTCCGCATAGGTCAGCCCTTATAACTTTTTTTTACGTTCTATGACTGCCAGTTTATTGAAGGGGATACTACAGCCGCAATAGCAAGTCTTTGAGTCCCTCTTTATGTGCTTCGAAACTTATCGCTGCTAGGAACAATACGGAGAAGACTCTAGCTCCAGCCATCCCTTATCTTGGCGTTGAGAACCATCGGTTTCTAAAATACCCAAAAATCAATTTTTTTAGAAGAATGTTACAAATAAAAGTGATAGATTTATCTGTGCACTCAGCATTTGGAGTTTTTAAAAAAAATCGTTCTAGCTGTTTTCGATAAATCCCCAAAAAACCTATTCTGTAAAAGCGCACTTTCGATTAATGATTTTCTTCAAATCTGGGATTCCACCAATGCTTCTAATGTATTTTAAAATTATATATGTGGTAAAACCAACAGTGTACTGAAGTGGCACTTTGACGCTATTGTTCCCCCAAAAAATCCATTTTCCCAGGAAAATATTCAAATAAAAGTTATAGGTATACAAGTTTAAAGAAAATCGTTAAACAGAATACCAAGTTTAAGCATCCTGCGATTTTTCGAGATATTTTGTTCACACACACACATACAGACAATTCGCTAACAACTTTTTTCATCGTTTGCATTTTAACATTCGTTGTTGGAGAAGTAATGCTGCATTAAGTTTACACAAACTTATACAATACATTTTAGCCACATTTTATATATATACTGCCATAGGATATAAAGTTGCATTGTATGAATGTATGTGTATGCATGTAGGTATAAGTGTGTAAGTGATGGTAGAAGCCAAATGTTATAGAGACGCAGTTAGAGGAAGTAGCAGGCAGTTTTCTTAGAGACAAATTGCACAGTGGAAAATGTTCTTAACAGCCCCTGGCGGTAGTAAAACTAGTTGGAATAGGAAAGTAGAAGCAATGCGGGAAGGAGGCAGGCGGAGCAATGTCCTCATGTTCCTGGAGGACGTTATCCACTCATTCTGCTTGTGTTATGTCGTCACCGAGTCCTGGCTATAGAGTAGTAATACAGCACATAGCGCTGCCTCTATTCTCTCTCTCACGCACATACACATACACACACACACACACTACATACGACCATAGCCCATAACATTGCTCTCAGTTTAGAAATGTTTAGATGACTTGGAAACTATATGTTGGACGCGTGCTAAATGTGAGTGTGCGGTTGTTGTGTGTGAGAGGGAGTAAAGCAATGAGACATCTGCTGTCATCACAGTGACACACACTCTGACAGTCTCACTGCACGCACCTCTGTTCACAGTTACATTCTCAGAGAGGAAAAGAGGCTGACAGAGAGAGAGAGAGAGAGCCAGCAGCAATACAAACGAGTTTATAACATGTATAAGAGCGCATGGATAAGAGAAAAATGTGGAAACATATGAGTTTACATTTTTAGTTTCCAAAATAGCATGTTACATTTACAGACTTCAGCGCAAAACTGCCACTATAATAATGCTGTTATGCGTATAAATAAAGTTGTGTTTAAAAGAAAAAAATATAAACTTTCTCCTAATACTGTAACAGGAGTTATTGCAATCAAAACTTTTCGAAATTAAGTTTTAACAGGAAACACGTATTTTGAGGTTACTGGAATATAAAATAAAATAACTAAATCCTTATTTAAATGATCTGTTTATGTGTGTGTGATGTATATGCAGGGTGTCCCAAGGTATATGGATAACGACTTTTTCTCGGAAACTTAAGAAGCTAGAAAAAAACTAAAAATATGTGTCCCCGTAGTTTTTTGTTAGAAATCCAAATTTAATTTGCAAATTTGTTTTGGTGCTTCGAGAAGCGAGATACAGGCACCAACATCATTTTTTCAAAGGGGAGGTGTGGTTTTTATTTACGAAATAGATTCCTCTATTTTTTGTAAGAAAAATTTACTTGAACGGTTTTTTTCTTTGAGCGATATTTTACAAGTTATGAATGAAAACATGATTCTTATAAGAAATTTCAAAATATTATAACGGTTTTCAAAATATTAGAACCGTCAAGTAAATTTTTCTTACAAAAAATAGAGGAATCTATTTTTTAAATAAAAACCACCCCTCCCCATTTGAAAAATGAAGTTGGTGCCTGTATCTCGCTTCTCGAAGCACCAAAACAAATTTGCAAATTAAATTTGGATTTCTAACAAAAAACTACGGGGACACGTATTTTTAGTTTTTTTCTAGCTTCTTAAGTTTCCGAGAAAAAGTCGTTATCCATATACCTTGGGATACCTGTATATAAGTAATCTACGTGTGAGAGGGTGAAAATCTCGGTCAATATCATTCGACTTTTCTGGTTTATTTTTCAGTAATTGGTAAACTTTCTCGAAAATAGCTCCAACGATTTTCTTTAAACTTCATATACTATATTTAAAAATATTCCCGTAATAATATAAGACATATGTAAATATTGCCGTCACCGTTAAAGAAAACTTGTCTTTTTTTCAGGAAAATTAATTTTCTCATGGAGATGCCATTTGATAAAAGTCAATTAACCGAAAGTTGCAACTTTACAAAATAGGTCACTAATGTTTTTGATTTTCTCTGAAAACGGTTCCAATAATTTCTTTAAACTGGGAACGCTAACTGGAAATTTATGAACTATCACTTATTTATAATATTTCACTGGAAATGATGATTTGACAAGAACTTTAATCTTAGAGACTTAACTTTAAACTGCCGCTGGAAGTTTTGAAGGAAGATAGAAGAGTGCGCTGGCATACAATATAGTCACATATAGATAAATCTTATGCTCTAAAGACCAACAACCATAATCCTCACTAAACCTAATTTATAGGATATGCCGATATTCATAATTTAGTAAACATTTCACGTTTGTTAGAATTTTAGTGATTGCAGTAAGAAAAAGACTTATGAGTGTTTCACAGCAGAACAAGCAGCTCAAGTTGTAAGAGCGCGCTACATATTTGCTAAACTGTAAACTATAAAATACTGCAACGTTTTTGATTGAACATATTTCGATAACTGATTGAAGACTCTTCTTTGTATGATTAAAGACTGCCCAAAGACTAACTTTTTTCGCCTCTGATTTCTACCCTTTGCAAGGAGTGAAGAAAAAAATGTTTTAACTCCTTCCCCCGAGGTATATCGTGTTAGGAGTAATTACAGTGTACGATGTTGACACTGAAAGGAAACAAACTTACACTAAACTGTCCAAATGAAATGTCCGGCTACAGCAGCGCTATCTAGCTGCAGCCAACTTCACCAAGAAACAATGCTCCCTAGCCGCAGCCAACTTCATCAAACATCGCTTTTTTGATTTTGTGTTTTTTCATAGTTAATAAAAATATGTCTTCTAAATACGATATCATTGAAATCCTTTCGATTACATGCATTTTAGTCCAACATCATGTGCATTTATTAAAATAAATAAAAAGAATAGAACTATGACTTGCCTATTGTAAGCCTAAAGTGTTAATCTTCCAATAAACAGATTGGCTAAGATATATGGACAGTTAGTCTCTACCGATCTGTAAATAGTGTGCATTTATATCTAGTAGTGTAGACAGACTGTGTGACGATCGAAGCTTATGTAGTTTTAGGAGTATATGTGGTGTATGACGAGTTCCTTCTGAATATACTTTCCCTTTCTGAACATACTTTTTGACATGTAGTTGATTTCACCACAATTTGATTCTTAAGCTCTACAGTTTTCATCGTGAGAGGTTTGATTTGGTGCGGAATGTTCAGCCAAACAAACAGGTAATACTACTCCAAGAAAATAATAGACAGCAGAATGGAATAGCGTCCAGATCCCATGACGTTCAACCTTTCCATCATTTCTGCTCGAAATGAATCACTTCTTCACCCACTCACAACGTGATTAAGTCAAAATAAGATTTATTTTGGATTACTGAAACAGCAATAATAATAATAATAATAGATAGGAAGTCTATGATTATACTATGGTTTCATACAAATTAAAAGTACAATAATTTCCTTGTATTTCCTCCCTTTTAATGCAATATACTTTTACTTTGAAAATGTTCATTTATGATTATACATGCTTGTATTAATGCAAATTCCTTTTTCCTTTTTCTTTGTTATTTTCTTTTGAAAGAAAATAATTTAGAACAAGTTTCTGTGTGTGAACTAAGTCATACATCACACATAAGCAAGAAAACACTTTATTTAGAAAGTAGCGCAAAGATGGGTGTTAACAAGTTCTGGAGCTTTCTACAAGAAGTTTCCCAGCCTGTTCTCTCATACTTTCTCCCCCAACCCCGCTGCACTTCTTGAACAGTGGGAGATAAAACTGGCATCCAGCACTAGCTGAGAACCGGTGGGTGTTGCCTCGCTCTACTATTATCTATTCACAGCCAGCTTGGTATAAAAAGCTTCGTCCGAGATATACAACTTTTTCCTTTTCGAACCAGAAAGCAAAAAGTACAAGGATGAATAAGAAGAAGTCATATAACAAGTGGGAAATTTAGAAAATTCCCTCCTCTAGATATACTTGTACTTTATATACATATATATATATACTTTTGGTTTCTGCATACAACCACTTTTCTAAACTCTCTTACTGGCAATTTTCAACCTGAAAACTCTTTCAACCTATTCTAGCAATTTCATTGAACTAGGGAGATTATACATATATATTTCATTAATTCATTTAATTATTTCCAATAATATCTACCTCTAATAATGAAAACTAATAAATATAAGAGGGATAAAAAAAATAATAATAGAAGAGATTAATTAGTAGTATGCAGTATTTGTCGATATTAACACGTAATAAATAGCAGGACAGTCTCTCGGAAATAGTCGATACACAAAAAACACAGATTATTCGATAAAAATCATTCTTGCGATCATGTCATATGTTCCTAGAATGCAAAAAAAAAAAAACAATTTTAGCAAATGGTTTGTATGTGTGTGTGTCCGTCAATCGGCTGATGATTTTATTGAAGGGTTTTTCTTAGTTTTCCAGGATTTTCTTGAAAATATGTGTCCAACGATTACTGCAGATAGAAAACCTATCACTTTTTACAGGGAAAGCTGTTTTAATGGTGTTCTGGGAAATCTGGGACTTGTGGCTTTAGTTCTATACTGGGGAAGCAAGTTTTCACTCATATTCATTTCATTCATACTGGGCAATGATAGTCTCCAAATAGTCAAAATCAGGGCAGTATTATGTCCTAAAAATCAACAACTCTACTTCCCACCACTACTAAAAGGCATACTAAACCTTTAATAAAAAAATTCAAAGTTTGAGGAAAATTTGGTCAGTTAGTATTATAAATATTGCAATAAGAAAAAATCGTATGACTCCAAGAGTTTTCTCGTATTCGGTTGAAGTCTCAATATGTATTCCAGTGAAAACTCAATATCCAAAATTTGATGCAATCGTGATACTTCCTTTAAAGCACATGAAAGCTGAACGTTATTCAAACTTGGTTGCGAAATATAAACTCGTAAAGTATACTATATTCGACAACTGAGGAGGTAATAAATACAATTTGTCTAGTGCGTGGCGGAACGCATTAAATATTTTCAAAGAAATTTATTGCCAACATATGGTAACGCTAGGTCTAAAAGTCCTTCTTCGGTGTGTACAACAAAGATAGATATATAATTTCCACCCAATAATCTCTATGTTACAATAAAATTAATTCAGTCTGTAGTACTTGGTGAAAAACCCTACATTTCTATAGTTTCCTTCACAGAGACTGAATTATAAAGGGAAGCAGTGAAATACTGAAGCTAGGCGCAGAAGAGTTCCGCTGGCCATTAAAATATCAAATTAATGTAACATACTGTTCCAACATAATTCATTCCACTGGACCATACCATCGTTGCACACTCATATTAAGTGTAATTTGTTCTAGTGAATTAAAACCCGGCCTGGGCCACATTTATAAGTTTGTTTTATTAAACTATCTATAATTTATGGATAACTAACCCTTGTGATTTATGGTTTCACATTTATACCGATGGGGCTTCTGATCGAACCAGGTATTGCTGAGAGGCAATGAGTAATTGGCATTAGGAAAATGGAACTTGTCACTTCGACACAACACTGCAGGCCGTTTTGAAGGTTGCTTTGTAGTTTTTTTGGAAATTTCGTCGTATGGTGTCAGTAATAATAAAAAAATCTGAACACTTATACAATTTCCTCTTACTGCAGTTATACATTAGCAATCAGCAAATTACTCAACGTAAATTTGCACAACATATAATAGGAGTTTGTTATAATAGTAAGCATCTTGACATCAACAAAACGACAACTACTAGAGGCAAAGATCCCCCCCCCCCAATCATTATATTTCTAAAACCAACTTTTCCTGAAAATATTTAAAATAAAGGCGTTAGATATATGTCCACTTAGCATTTTAAGATTGAAAAGGAAATCGTTTGAGCTTGACGATAATTTCGATAAATCTCAGAAACTGACTTTCTTCAAGCTTAGATTTCTAGTAACGCTTTTAATGTGTTTATATTTTATAAGCACGTAAGAGTAAGAGCGTACTAGCTTATGTGCTAATATGCTCTTCCTATAAAGAATTTTGACCGGAAACTACATTCGTGTGGTATAGTATCTAATCGAAATATGAAGTGCGATTTTTTAAGTTTTTGAGATATTTCGTTGAAATTCACAGCATACACACACCACACTCGAACACACAGGGAAACATACCAAATCATACTCTAAAAACATTTTTTTCGTACTCAATGGGATCCCAATATATGCTCCGGTGCAATCCCAATTTCGAAAATTTCGCAAGATTGCAAATGACTTTCGTTGTAAGCAGTAAGAGAAAGTGAATATTATAGTAAGTCCAAACTTGACTCGAACTATAAGTACAGGATTCGGATATGAATATTATGTCCAAATCCTTTCAGTCGCCACAAGGATTACAAGATTTATCGATGTTTTTGCGATTTTCTCTAAAAATAGATTCGGCGAGTTTCTTTAAAGTATCTACTACACATATTACGGTATATCACTTTTATCTGAAACAATTCTGTGAGGGGAGAAGCCTTCGTTTATAAACTGTCTTTTTTTAGTATAACTTAACTTACAATTTGACAGTAATCCAATCGTAAACATAAATCAAAAATAGAAAAAATTTTGCCATTTATAACTGTGCGGCTGGAGAGGGTTGTAGGCATTTTATATTAGATTTCTATTAGACGCAAACAGTTTAAACAGGGATTGGTGAAATTAATGTCTCATAAACTAATAATTTGTAATCAATTTCCCTTTTTATTGTGAAGAAAATATGTGTATTGTATCAACTTTACTGTAGAATTGATAAAAGGTTATTTATTTCTATTTTTTGAAAAGAGGTAAATTCAGAAGGTAAACGAAGCAACTGAAGGGGGGTTTACAGTTCAGATAGACTAGACCTTCTCCTCTAGTAGACTGACAGTAATGGGACGGCTCATGGTTGTGTGGTGCTACAGCCAGATATGCCAGTCAGACCTGCTGGCTGGAGAGAGATATAGGACCGGACGGACACATATATCAAGGGGGCCGTGGCGGCTCCAAGGGACCGGAACTGAGTTATACCTGTCCTGCCGGGACCAATTAACTTCCGTCCGATCCTAACTATTCCACACTGGCCCTCATCTCACATCCACTGGCCATTCGCTCACTGTCTCTCCCACCACTTGCCCGTTCCATTTCCACGGCATTCCGGCCTGCTCTAGTATCATCCTTTTACTGCCGGGGACGGTGGGGTTTCACCCCTCCACTACATTCCATTCCTACCATCACTTTTGCCCAATTTATTTTTATTTTTGTGAATGGAATTTTCTATTTGTGAACATCTCTAGGCGACTTTATATTGTGTACAATACATCCACGCATAAACATATGTTATATCCCATTCAAGAAAGGTATTGCAATTTTTCTACAAATAGATAGCAGTTAAAATGAAATCTGGCAGATTCGTATTAACTGATTTATAGCTGACTATTGGATTAACACAATATTGAAATCACAAAACTTCATTTCTTTTTTTCATCTTGTTCTAATCCATTGTGTAACACTGCAGTTATAAATGCAATCAATCAGCCGGATGTTAATAGTAACAATTCTGTTGAAGTCAATACAATAACATTAAAAATAAAGCAGTTAAATTCAGAAATTTGGAAAGCAGTTAATTAGAGTTAGAGAAAGTATGTATAGTCAAATCCATTGCTACCTAAAAGATCTACTGGGCATGTGATAGAAAAATACCATATTTCTAATTCTCTTGCCAACCAACCTTAAATAACGCCACTGTCGCTACTTCCATGCTAGGCCAGTTAAATATTTGGGGAACAAGTTTCCTCCACCCCGCACGCCCAAAGAATTTATACTCAAGACGACGTATGGAAAAAGAAGACCGAATTCTATGACCAGCTGAAGAGTCTACACCGAGCCGACCAGCTAACAACATCCATCCTGTCTTGTCCTATGCTAACCACCACTCAGTAACATGACTATCTTTCATCTCGACTCTTTCTTTCTTTCTTATATTTCGAAATTAAGTCCTCAGTAATAAATTATAATGGTAAACATTAATAATAGTGCAGTAAGTTTCTAGTTCTAGTTATTCATTCTCTCACCCCCTAAAACCCCACTACTGCTCCATTGTGATCCATGTATTGTGATCTATTGTGTGAATGTTACTGGTGAGATTTCGTGTACTGGAAACTCCTCGTAGGAAATCCGAAAGTCCTTGAACACTGGCTAGTATTCTTTCCCCTTCGAGGAGTCTAACCCTAACCAATTGAGAGATTTTTGCCGAACAGATCAGACGTCATCTGGACTTTTTATTAAGTTTAGATTCTTCCATTAATATTAAGTCTTTAAAAATATAGCAAGAGGATCAAGCAAATTCATCATTAATAACTGTTTACATTGCAATAAGAGAAAGTCGTGTGAGTGTTTCACACCAGTTTTTTTTTTAATAAAAAACAAAAGTACAGTTATACTAATTAATATCTGTAAAATATATATATATATATAAATTAGAAAAAATATTTAAATTATAAAAATTATACTACATATTTTTTTTATACTACGTATTTATTTATACCTTTGTATTATTTATATTATTCTATTATTTTTATAATATTTTAGTTTTTCATACATATTTTACAGATATTCATTAGAGCAATTATGTACTTTAAATATTAATAATGAAATCAAGAGGTGATGATGATCCATCAACAGATAATCGCTTGTTACTCTAATTTTAAAGAATAATTTTTGTAAAATTTTTGTCTTGTATTCCATTATTATATTTTATACAGTTTCAAACATTTGATAATGACCAATAATTAACGGCTTTAACGTCGAATTCACTGGTATAATTTACTAAACGAATTATTTGTTAGTTAATAAACTGCCACAGTGGCGTAAAATCTGATCTGCATCCCTTCCATGGTTCATTTGAAGGAGAAAAAGCTATAGAAAAAATGGTAGAGTGTTTGAAGTATCAGAGAGTTTAACCATTCCTTCTACATAGTTATCACTGGTAAGCCTCCAAACTCTCTATGGAAGAACCTTGAAATACGTAATAGTTGTTGGTTTCTCGAAACGTGACGATCTCATTTCAATCTTTGCAATGTTGTTTGCATGAGAATCCAAATACTACTCCTAAACAAGTAATTTGGCAATATGATTCAAATGATTACACATTTCTCGCTGCCTTATTTGGATATACCATAATGTCATGGAGCTAATGTTCACAACCGTAATATTCTAGTCTGGACTTCTTGTTCCCTAGTACAGTCTTCTACCCGGTTGATTGTGGAAACTTTTTATTAATTTCATAGTTATAAAGTAACAGAAAATATAAAACACTTCTTGTACATATTCGTAAAGAATCTGCTCTGATGGCGCTGCCAAGGTCATCTTTTTAAAAACTAAAAACTAGAACTGTGGTTAAAAGAAAAAAGAAATGCTTGTTCTGCATAAAATATTCGCTTTTTGATTGGCGAGGGGCACGTGTGCTTTATTCATAAAAGTTTAAAAGTGTGCAGAGAGGTTAAAATCTGCGTCATCTCTACAGGCAATAACCTCTAGATGGCAGCACTACCGCTCTTATTATATCTCTCCTCATTGGTATAAAATGTAAAATAGCATCACATTATTCCCGCGCTTCTCTAAATTACTAATCTTGCATCATTTTTCAGCATGGGAGTTGTCTCCGCAGGGGGATAAACCATTGCTCTAGGATGTTTGAAACACAAGCCCATCTGTGCCGTACACCCTTTCCTAGTTTTTTTGTGAGAATATTTTAGTGGTTACTGTAGAATATAAAAAGGTAGTTTATTTAAATTTTGTAATTTCATATTTTTCAATTTAGTTTTCTAAAAAAAAAACAATAAAAATACATCTCATAAAGTGACCAAGAGTTTGTCTTTTGCTGAACTTATTTTAAGTTGCCATTTATACTAAAAAGTTTTTTTGCTTTTAATTAAAAGATATTTAATTTTATTTTAATGGTATAGATATTTACATATATTGTAAAAATGTAAAAATTAATAAAGACATTATTACTATTATTACATCTCATAAAACATTAATACAAACAAACAACACTTTAAATCTAAAAGTGGGGCTGCACAACTATAAAAAGAAGTATTCAACTTATTACAAAAACATATCTTAACAAATCATCAGATATATTATTTTCCTCTTTTCTTTTCCTTATCCTCTCCTTCCTCTGAGCAGAGGCACCCATGTTCTGCTAGGACGAGGCCCACCATCTCTTATGACTATTGGAATTGTTACACTGAAAATGTAACATTAAGTATGCCGAAATTATAATTATAAATTCTTTTATAAATGTAGTAATTCGGAAAGAAAGAAAAAAATATCGTAGATTAAATTATTAAAAGTTAGTTAAAACGGAAATGAAAAGAAGACGCTCGCGCTTGTGTGAGTGTGTGCGTGCGTGTGTGGCTGTCGGAATGATAGAAATTTAAACAGAACGGTCAGAGTTCACCTAGCACTCACAGACGGCATTGTCAATGACATCATCACACTGTCTTGTATAACTGTGATATAGTGGCGCGCGTAGGGATGTGGACAAGTCTCCGACTGCAAAGACAAGTAGCATTTAGTTGGCTAGAGACCTCGAAAAGGGACAAACCTTCTTATTTTTTACGGCTAGCCGGATCAGTATTGATGTTCCATTACACTCCAGGGAGGAAAAAAGGGGTACACTTCAGGAGGAGTGAGGAAAAGACTGTGGTGGAAAAATTAGGAAAATTCACCACACAAGCGATCTATAAGGGATCTGAATTACCTCAGGTACTCCATTCAAAAAGGAGAGAAAAGTCACCGAGCCGACAGCAGGGCCGAATGGAAAAGTTAGTGTGAGTAGCGAACTATTTAAAAGTATATATATACGAATATTTAGACAAATATATATATATATATATATATACTATAAAAATAATACAATAATAAATCATATATATTATTATATTATATATAAATATTATTTTATATAATATATATTTATTTTATATATCTATATTTTATTAATATATATAATTAGTTAACTGAAAAGTAAAAGGTCTCAAGAGTGAAGATTGTAAAAGAGAAAGGGGAGACCTGATATTTTATTTTACTTATGTATCTTATGCTGTGTAGTTTGTTGTAATTTAGGTTTAACTGGATTTCTGTGGTTATGAGAGGTAATAACCATAATAATTGACCAGTTGTTACAAACCAGTAGAAGTAAGTATAAAGATAGAGAGCCCCCCGGCTATGCAGGAAAATTAAGTATATTGATAATTTAAAACTTTTAAAAAGGCCATTGTGTAATTAGTAGTCTGGTTTTCTTTTAATTCAATTCTTGTTACTGTGCATTACAGAGAAGAGAACAGTGTAATTTAATTTTGATCAATATAGGCCAGTATTTAATATGAATTGTTGTTCCATTTAGAGACGCTTTTCCTTCTTGACCCGTTGCAGCTCTTCGCTGAAGAGAACCGGAAGAAGGAAAAGAGTAAGTGAAGCAGAGGTAGAGAGAGACCTGTACACCTGTAATGCTGGAAGGTTTACCCGGATTTTATGTGAGTGTTGTGGGAACACCAGACCGGTGAGTGGCTTTTCATTCGTAATAGTAGATTGCCATTAAGTGTGGCAGAAAATAAAAACTACTTCTCTGCTCCGATTCCTAGCCCCCCCTAGCTAACCTCCTTTTCCCAGAGAACGCTTCGCTATTGGCGGTCGTACATACCCCCTCCCCAATAGCGTGGCGCGTCCTTTTATCCTTCCTCTTTTTCCCTTCTGAACCACCCCGTCTCCATTGAGCCAGCCGAGGCCCTCTTCGGAGGTTAAAATATAACATATAACCCCCTCCCAATTTTGGTTATAGAATATGGAAACGTTTGTAACAAACCACTGACGTGGTCTAAACCTCTTAAATATTTCGCACGACTGTGTCCGTGGAAGCGCCAGAAATATTAATACTATTCTGACAATTTTCTTCATAATGCCATTAATATTAGATTCGCAGATAAGGTGGTCGAGGTGGGTGGGAAATCTCACATTACACTTCACAATACTTAGGACGTTGGAGCAATCTCAATCTAACTATATTGTAGTACGTCTCTATGATGCGCCAACTATATTAAAATGGCAGTTCATAAATAACACAAAGTTATAGACCTTTATGATTTTATTCGTCATGGCATGATTTAAGTATATATACGATATATATACCATATATATAGCCTTTTCATATTCTGGGAAATCAATTTCGGAGCTATTTCGGAGTACTGTACTGACTATAACGCAGAAGAGAATTAAATGTGTTTGAAACATACCAAATTGAAAGAAAATCGGAGACCAGAATGCGTTTTTTAGAAAAAGTTTTGTTTTGTTTTTCTATCTATTTTCTCAGTTATTTCAAGAATTTCTTGAAACTTTTTGTACCAACTGCACAGATAAAAACCTGTAGATTTTATCTGAAACTTCCTTAATATGGCAGTAAGGGAAAATGGTATGATGTGTCACGGTAGGTTTGCTGGTAGTTTTATATATTGTTTACAATTAATATTGTCACCTACAGTCTACATTCTAATTATAGAATTTTCTTCTAGACAATCTATTAAACTTAATTTAATAATAATATTCTTGTCTAGAAAGACATTTGAGTAAACATTTGGCCAAGAAACCAGGTGAGCACACAGTAATCAGGTGCACGAGACCAGATTCCACGGGGTGTATTGTGTTTCCATTGAAGAACGATAAGGAAAAGAAAGTGGAGAACTTGATGGCCTCACAGTACAATGTCGGTTTGATCTAGTTTTATTTATATAATGGTAGGAGCACTAGAGGTCTATCGGTGACCGTGTGAACAAAGAGAAGATTGGCGTTTCGTTCACAGAGACGTGCCCAGCATATACATCTTGACCCCTCTCTCACACACACCTTCTCACTGCTTTCACACGAGCCGCTTCCTGTCTACACAAGGAGCTATATACTCCTTTCTTCTCCCCACATACAAACTCATAAAATAGCAAATATGTCTCAAATATTTATTCCATAAGCTTATCTTCAAGTCAATATTGCTTCAATTGAACAGCCTCAGATAACTGTAACCTTCAAAAATAGCTTTAACCAATTCTTTCACTAGGAAAAAAATATATGTGAACACTCACAAGAATTTCTCATACAGCGATTCTCTTAGTAAGTGGAGCAAAGAATCTTTAGAGCGGTTTAAAAGGAAATCGCCAAAATTGGACAAAACTGTTCTTTAAGGTTCCACTTCCGTTTAACACATGCAATGATGGTAGATGATCTCGAATTGAAGAATCTATTACTGACATTATTACTCACAATTTATAATCATTTTACTTAATAAAGAGAGTATAAGAATGAGGTAACGACTAGACAGATTTTATTTACATAATGAATGAACATGTCGAGCCTGGAGGGGGGTTGCTTAGGGCTTGTCAGATGCGCAGAACATTGTATCAGTTTTGCTACACTGTGGTGAGGTGATCTGATAAGAAGTACAGCATTTCCTTAACCAAATGTACTTTAAACTTGTTGATACTGAGTTATCGATTGTTGTATTAAACTTGTTTGTTAAGGTATGTTGGTGAAGAGTGTTTTAAAAGATTCCTGCTCGTTGAAGACTAATAAAAGACGCCAATTTGAGGCCGTTTTTAGATAAAAATATTTTTTTAGATAAAAAATATTATGTAAAAGATTAATGTCTGGGCGGAGCTTGCTGGGCTTAAGTTTATATCGTCAATTGCTGGAGGTCGCTTAGAGCATGTGAGATGCGTAGAATATTGCGTAGGTTTTGCTGCACTGTGTTGAAGTTAAGAAGCTTGATATCAGCAGCACTTTCCGTGTGTGTTAAGAAGGATAACTTTTACCCAAGAAGATGTGATAAGAAGTCTTAGCTCAATGGTCAGCGCACTGGACTCCCACGTGAAGGTTTCGGGTTCGAGTGTAGCTGTGCTGCTCTTAGATTTTCTCTTCAACTCACTATGCAGATCGACAGTGTACTGAGAAAGCTCCGGGCGCCATTTACCATAGCTGTTGACGCGCCTTAAATTAGAAAACCTACTGAACCATAGAGGGAAAGTTATAATAGTGAGTACTGTAGGCTGAATAGGCACATGCTCCACCTACTACCTGCAGACAACGCGTTGAGCCGATTCTGTCAAGCCGAGGAAGAAACCTCGATACACATTCTTTGTGATTATGCCGGCCTGATGAAGAGAAGGTTTCTTCAGCTGGAAACAAGCTACGAGTTGCTGAAAGACACGAATTTCATGATGCAGCTTTTCTAGGCTTGTTTAGAAGGGCGAAGCTGGAGGACGTGCTATAACTATAGGCGATCCACAATAGACCTTCTAGAGCAGTTCGCGGTGGAGCAGACCTTGCTGCCAGCTCTATGTCTCTATATCGATCTAAATTGTAACAAAAAAAAAGGCATTAAGAGATTTTCTTCAAATTTGGATTTATTTTGCTATTTAATTCTATCATATACGTATATATAATTAGTAAATAGAACTATTCTAAAATACCACATTGGAACGAGATAAGAAAATACCGATACCTCAGAATCCTACCAAAATAAATTCAGAAAAATGTTTCAAAGAAATGATGCCCCACAACCATTTATAAATAGATATATCAAGTTGAAGAAAATCATTATCTACAATAATGACAAAGAAAAAATGTGCTCTAGAAGGTCTATTGTGGATCGCCTATAGTTATAGCATGTCCTCTAGTTTCGCCCTTCTAAACAAGCCTAGAAAAGCTGCTTCATGAAACTCGTGTCTTTCAGCAACTCGTAGCTTGTTTCCAGCTGAAGAAACCTTCTCTTCATCAGGCCGGCATAATCACAAAGAATGTGTACCGAGGTTTCTTCCTCGGCTTTACAGAAACGGCTCATCGCGTTATCAGCAGGTAGTAGTTGGGGCATGTGCCTATTCAGCCTACAATACCCACTATTATAACCTTCCCTCTATGGTTCAGTAGGTTTTCTAATTTAAGGCGCATCAAGAACTATGGAAAATGGCGCCCAGCGCTTTCTCAGTGCACTGCCAATCTCCGGACAGTGTTCTCTCTGTCCCACCAACGGACAGTGAGTTGAAGAGAAAATCTAAGAGCAGCACAGCTAGACTCGAACCCGAAACCTCCACGTGGGAGTCCAAAAATACATTTTTGTCCATGTGGGAGACAAGGAAAAAATACAGTAAAATCGCACTTCGGGTTGTCAAATTTTGACTGAAACTAATTTCGCAAATCTGGACACGATCGCAATACACATCCTCAGTCACAGATTGTAGCAACTATAATCACAGATTTAATGCGTTTTAATGTATACCAATCTGATAAATTTCCTTCAACCTTGTAATTCTTACAATACATCTACATTTGTCCTTTACATTACCTTTATTAAGGGAGTTGGGGGAGGTGGGGGAGCCATATAATTTATTGAAATGACTTTTTGTAGAAAAGCTCGATATACTTCCGCTTACTCAATATACTTCCATCAAGCACTCCGCCAATCAGTTTTCTCAGAAAAGTTTTGCAATGAAAATGAAGATTTCTCATTTATGGATTTGGTAAATGTAATCAAATTTAATGAAAATGTTTAGAAAATCTTGAAAACCTGATAAATCCATTTTGTAAAAGAAAAAATTACTGTTTAAGTATCCCTACTGCTGTGATAGTTCTGAAAGGAAATCAACAGTTTTTTTTTATTAATAAAGTTCAGGCTTTATATTTAAAAATCTTGAATGGACATGCTAATCGACGTTTCGCTTAATATTTCAATGAGTTTCTTCAGAATTACTATTATAGAATTGGGTCTAGTAAAATCCAAATCTTTGCACTTAAATACTACTAGTTACGAATCAAAAATCAGCTTCCATTCTGCAGAAAATTAAATAATTCTTGGTGATAATGAAGGTACACCATTATCTTTACCTGTGCTGTTTCAACGTTCACAAGATATCATAAAGATATCATTTTGAACAATTTTTCATGGAAATGTAATTTTTTTTTTACTTTCTCTTATTTTTGTTGCAATCACCAAGATGCACCAATGTTTTTGACGGTTAAATTAGAAAAGGATGGGGGATGATCATTCTTCATCTATTTGTTTTCGGTTTTATTACTCTACCATCTGGTTAGAGTACTCACGTGTTTCATTGTTTATTACTATACTGTTTCATGTGTGGCCCAATTTTATATTTTCTCATTTATTTTTAGCCAAATATTTGAAATCAAGTTTTCGCGATTGTAAAATCTATTTGAAGTATGCCGTAAAAGAATAATGTGACTTTGGTGAATGGTAGATGTTTTAGTGTGGAAGTACATAAAATATCCCAAATAACGAAAAATCGCAGAAACTTCCTTGATATTCACTTTACGCAAATGATCGATCGCAACAAATACCAAGAGAGGGAGCATAACCTAGAGGTGTTTTTTGTCCTGGTTAACATAATTTGTTTCATTTATTTTCATGTAGTAAAGCTTTCTTTTTAGTAAATATCGCTGCAGAAGATCTATTGTAGAACTTTTGTACGTCTATATTTGTGATCGTTATAAACGTCTGTTATTCTAGAAATCTGCAAATGAAAATAAGTGATGATCTGCTAGAGTTCTTCAGCTTCCTATGGAATATGGATATTTAACTTTTTACAACACAGAAAATTGAATATAAAAAACGGGTCTATATGATTCCATGCAGCTGTGGAGAAATTGGACAGACCAAGAAATTAGTCCCAACGCGATTTAAGGACATACTTATTATGCCAAACATAACAAAAAGTCAGTGTCTGCAGTTGCAAAACATTCGACTATAATCGGACATGAAAAAATTTTTCGTGGATATTAAAGTAAACAATTGACTTTTCAAGTAAACATGTACTACGAACAAGTCGTAACAGAAATAGAAAGTGAAAAAGTGGAGAATTGCATACAGACGATGGACTCAGTCTGAACGAAACATGTTTGCCTCAACCCAGTGAAAAGAAGGAACAAAGATAAGAAAGAAAAAACAACGGTTGTTACAGAAGAAAACAACACTGACCATTGGCAACTAAGCAATGGGAACAATGACAACCACATGTTGAACGGGGGCAAGGGAGGGAAAATCAAGCAGCGCCAAACTAGAGTCATTCTAGTGTAAGTCTATACGTAACTCATCAAGCTAGCAACTAAGCTGAAGAAGCCTACTGCAATCAGGCACGTCTTTAGTTTATATTGACACGATCTCAAGCCAAAGGCCACAGCTCTATTGAGTATCTGTATTGTTCGTTAGGATTCTCGCTGCTTGACCGGAGGATCTCTGAAGAAGAAACAAGTCATGGTGGAAGCTCCAAGCTTTAGTCAATCGCAAAAAAAAATCTAGCATTTACGTTCACTAATATGGCTGCGTGAAGAACAATTCATTTAAGAACTTCTTTTTATATAAATTTAAAGATGAAAAGATAATCAACTAGCAACGAAACTCAAATACCTTCTATTTACTAACATAAAGACATTTAGTTTTAATTTTATTTTACACAAAACCAAGGCACGTTTACAAAAACAAACACATTCATTTACAATAATAATAAAAAAAAAAGCGGCGTCCTTGTTTAGAATTAAAGATGCTATTAACTTTCTGTTATCTTACTTTTATTTAAACTGACTAAAATAAGATTAGAGTTAAATAGAAGTTAAAAGTTTATTTTTTTTTAATTTAATTTAAACTAAAGTATTTAGTTTATGTTAAAACAATTGGATGATTACTAAAATGCAACTAACTTAATTACTGAGGTGTCCAGTTAGAAGGAAAATATTCAATAATGAATATGAAAACAATTTTAGAATTAGGGGTCAATATTTTCATTAAACTAAAGTTATGAAACTATGAAAACGTTCTCTACTTAAAAAACAGTGCAGTCGGATAGAGGACAGACTAAATGATAAAACATCTGTACAGAGCTGCAGAATTTCACCAGTACTAGGTAGCGTTACAAACGGTAAGCAAATAAAATTCTGTGTGCAACAACTCATGTATGACTTGCTACAGTAACAACCATTGTACAGTAACATACAGGTGGTTGAAATTTCAACTGAAATTCTAGTAGTTAAACCAAATTTACAACTTAAAACCCCTGATAGTATCCCGGAAAAATGTTTCAAATAAAAACGGAGTATGTGCAGCATAGAAAATTTAAAGGAAATTATAGTTTTTTGTGAGAAAAAACTAAAAAAAAAACCAAAAAAAAAAAAAAACCTTATTAAAGTAACCACTTTCCGTTGATGGATTTTAACAGAAACTCTGTTTTGTCTCTACTGAGAATTTACCTAAAGGGAAAAATCTAGTCTGAGGCACCTGTGATTTTTCGGTTTTGGATTATTTAGTTCACAAGGACAAAAACACACATACCTATACACGCACCTGACCATTCACAAAAAACTTTATTTTTCTTAGTACTCAGAAAATCTTAAACATGTATATCCGGTGAAAACTGTTATTTCGAAAATCTACCTCAAATCCCATATTTCATATCACATAGGAAGCGAAAGTAAGAAAATGTTATCAGAGGTATTTTCCGTGATAGCGTCTTTTGTGATCATCGATGGTTTCGGACGTTCGCCCATCATCATCAGGATGTCTTGATAAATCAGTGTGATAACAAAGACTTGCGCAGAGGAAGCTCAGTTTATACACTCTGATATAAAGACATCCTGATAAAGGGCAAAAGTCCGAAACCGGCCTACAAAATGAAGCAGGCTATCACGGGAAATACCTCTGATGTATCCACCTCTGCGGATCCAACCATAACAACTGAGACAAATTTTTTCACGCCTTTTCTCTCAACGCAATGTTCACAATTCTAATTGGAACATTCTCTTTGAATTCGATTTTTCTTTTTTTTATTAAATATATTTTGTCCGCCCTCTGTACAAGGTTATGAAAACCCATTTACAATGATGAAACTTCAGTTCATAAGTAAATCTAAGCTGCAGTTCCTCTAGAACTCTCACTAAAATATTTTTTTCCGGAAACATTTTCTGGTAAGATGTTTTAAATATAAGTTGGTTTAAGAAAATTCGGAAATCTGAACCCAGCCATTCAGTAATATAGCATTTCCGGTTTACTGATTTCATAACGAAAACATTATTGTTCGGTTCCTTTTATTAAACTTAAATAAAATATCAATTAAGTTCATTTGGTATTTTTCCGTTTTTTTTTTGTGTTTTTTTTTTTGTTATGCCGACAGACAGACAGACCCAGACACAAAGAGAAAGGAGTGGGAGAAAGAGAGAGAACTACTAAAATTCATTTTTTCGTCCTCAAGGGATTCCAAACATGTTTCGCTGGTGAAAATTATGAATTATTAATTTTATTTATGAACTATTTTATTTATTTAACAAATAAAATAAAAGTGACGTGTACATGAATTTCTCTCTTCTCAAAAATATATAAAATAACAAGATATTTAGAAAATGAGTTACTTTAGGTATTACTCAGTATTTTATATGGCAACATTAACAAGTAATATGATGTTTTTGTGCCCTTAAATCTAAAGTAAAAAAAGAGAATTAATTATGAGGCACGAATTAACTAATTAGTAATAAAAATAAAAAGGTAATAAAATATAAACATCAACTATACCTTAATTAAAAATCTGGTGTGAAACACTCACACGGCTTTCTCTTAATCTAATTATTATAATTTAATCAAGAAATTGTCTTTAAATTTTTCCAACGATAGATTGTTTGGGTTGGCCACAAAAATGGTGGTGGAGATTTTACTTGTATACCAGAGTGGTCTCAAGTCGAATGCTTTATGTCAAGTCTAACAAAGCTTGTGCAAATTTAAATTTAAATACCTGACAGACGCCAATACCCCTCTAAAATCCAATTATTTCAAAAAAGCGTTTCAAATGAAAGTGTTACGTTTCTATCTATGCAGCAAGATTCCACGTTTAAAGAAAATTCTAATCGTTTTCGAGAAAATTTCAAAAAGTCAATAAACTATTCTTTAAAATAGCACTTCCGGTCAACCGATTTTTTTTAATGCTTTCAATGCTTCTAATGTGTATTAGTATTGTGCAGGTGGGGAAGCATAAATTATACTGAAGTGATACTTTACAGGAAGCATACGTTACTTTTTCCCCAAAAAATCAATTTTCCCAAAAGTGACCCAATTTTCCAAATAAAAGTGATTGGTACTTATATATATAGATAGGATACAAAGTTTAAAGAAAATCAATGGAGCCGTTTCGAGAAAATCACGAAATCTGATAAAACCATTCAGTAAAAGTCGCACTTTACTGAATGGCAAGAGTCCCATTTGAAGGGAAATCAGCTTAAATCACGGTGCCCAGTAACGGATCCAACTAGATGCCTGATAGCATCATCAACACAGCAACATCATACGCGATTTCATATTCAATATTTATTATATAGATACTACGAGTATATACTTATATAGTTCTGTTACTTCAAAGCAACATGTTACGGAAAGCTTAACTGTAATTTTTCTCGGAGACAAAAAAATAAATTTTTCCAGAAAAATATTTCGAGTAACGTTTATAAAACATTGCGGAAAGTTTGAAGAAAATTATCGCAATTTAATTTGAGAAAAATTCCAAACATTGATATCACCTAAATAATATATCAAATCTAAACTACTTGTGCCTCCTTAGTTTTGAGGTTCTCTCTCTCTCTCTCTCTCACACTCACACACACATACATACATACATATAAATATATATAAACAAACACAGACCAAACATTAAAAGTGTTTTGATCGCGCTCAAGACCTTGAGACATTTGTTTTCAATGAAAACTCAATTTTTCTCTAGTAAAGGCAGTAAAAGAAAGTAAAAACATCGAAATGAAATCCAGAATTTCAGTTAGAACTAGAAAAAGCTGTATTTAAGCGAATTTTAAATTACAGGGGTATTCATGTTGAAAGAGAGTGCAAACGGATAATTTTATACATATATGGCGAATCTCAAGCAAAAGAGTAAATTTTCTCATGAAATTGCATAAAGTGTAAATCAGCATAAATATTGAATATTTAGAGTTAATTTGATTTTGTCCTTAGAACTAGTTTATTAATAATTATTGCACTAGAAAGTGATTATATACATTATTTTTGTTTTAACCGACTGGTAAAGTCAGTTTCTTCTCCGAGAAGTATTTTTCGCAGCCATAAAAAGTACTTCATTATTATCAAAACAGTCACGAACTAAGCGGCTTGTCCATCATTTTATCATTTAACACAGGCTGATCAGACAAAAATTACTTAATTTTTTTTTTTTGAAAAATTAAATGAATAAATAAATTAACTAAATAAATGCTTACCCTTCTCTGAGGTCGTTTAGCGTGTTGGAAAATGGGTTGTGAACCAGTTTGTGTACTGCTGGCAACCGGTAGCTTTCTGTAATACAGTGTGAATTCTTCAATAGGAGTGTAACTGTCCACTGCCCAGGATATATTGTAGCTGTCACGTGAACGACCCATCGGATGGCTGCGGAATTTCGCTGGATTTGGACGTCCTGCATAGAACACAATATTATAATGAAATTAGTTGGACAGATTTTACTTTTTTATTGGAACTGTGGTTAGTTATAGACAAAAAATATACTTAGGAACAACGTTGTAAGAAGTTTAATTATTAACTTCCAGAAATCGCTTTAAGGACTTTACAAATATTCTGAAACTGGCCCAAAGAAGAAGAAGAAGCATTCTATGAAGGGTACAGTAACATGTATTGCCCAAGCATCGTGTGAAGGCCCAAACCAAAAACAAAAATATATTACCTACATTTCAGACAATCTCAGTTAAAATTTTGTCGCAATTAAGCATAAGAAGATTGCAAAAATGAGAAATAGAAACACCACGACAATATTAGAGTCTTAATGTAAAAGAAAATCTGTTAAAACAAAACCTATTTCAATTTGTCAGAGATAAATCAAAATTTATTTTTGATTACATACGGTTTAATTACATAAAATAGTTTTAGATAATCTTCTATTTCCTAAGATATTATTGCTGAATTGTGACTTTCTCTACTCAAAGCTACAGTGGACACAATAACATACTGTCCAGACATATGTTCTGACTTTAAGCAGCCGGCAAGATTTTAAGAGAAAGACAAAGTCTCAGACATCCTAATACCACGATTCGGTAAGAGGCAATTGCTTAAAACAAAATTCTACTTTCTTACTGTGCATTGTGTAGACATTTCTGATATACAAATTTACATTCATTTTGTAATTTATACAAAACCATTTAAATTAGTCAAGATTGGTGAATTTCCTGTTGACTGAGAAATTTAGGAGGTGAGGGACAGTTCATTTTATTTATTGGTACTAACAATATATCAGCTTTCATGAACGTGACTAGATTGCCAACCACAAAGCAGCGCCGCCAACAATACACTCCCGCCCCCCAATAGACAGTTTCGAGTTAAGCCTAACGTCATCAGTCTTCCAGAAACGTTCAAATATCAACTTTTTCGAAAAAAAGTTTGAACTAAAAGAATGATATAGTATAAATAAAACTTGTGATTTCTGATAAAAACGCAATTTCAAAAATTTGACACGATAATACAAAGAAAAAAATTACATTTCGAAACCCCTATATAATATAAAATTATTATTATGAGTAGCGTTCATGATTGAGATCCAGGCAATTCTATGTAGGCTGTACATATCCGCATGACAGAGGGGCTAGTGTGTCAACATGCGTGAGGTACTTATTAATGTTTAATAGCCGTTTACTTCATAAAGCGATAAAGCATAACAACAAAAAAAGGAAAGAGAATGATTATAGGTAATAATAAGATATAGTTTCAAATGAAGTATATTTATTATCTGCATTTTCTATTTACATTAATATTTCAAGCTCTCTAGCGTTACTGGCATATCGAAATAGAGCTTCTCAATTCTACCTCGGTACGTACACGAAGTTATATACAGATATATTCATATATATGTATATGAAGACAATTACAAAAAGGAATCTAATATATATATATATATATATAAATTTTAAAGATACGATAATACTTTTAAAGATACGATTAAAGATGTATTTTAATATTAAAGATGTATTTTAATATTAAAGATACGATTCCAATTCAGGCGCCAAAGGGGATGCTAATCCTTAATACTTAATTACTCCTTAACTAAATTAACTATAAATATATATATATATATAAAGACGATTGATATTGCGCAACAAGGCCACCAACTGGATGTGGATAGCCTCATTGTTGGCCGGGATGTTGTACGACCACTGATGTAACCAAAAGTGTAGACAGACGAAGTGGGTGGTTGAGAATAATGACTCTTCACGGCAGACTGTGCGATACATCACTTATTCACAGCGGAAACTTCGTTTTATTTAGTTTAAGCTTCCAGCAAAGGGATGAAACTATAACAATTTCCATTGAATTACTTATGGGCTGCTGCTAGATTAATTGATTAATATTTTACTTAAAAGACATACCGTTATGTTGAACAAAATAATGTCCACGGTATCTGTCTGCTGTTCAGAATCTTGGGAAAGTAAATACTGAAGATCAACTTATTTGCCATCCTTCACAAGATATCATACACTAATGGCGAATGGTGTCTCTTCTATCTTATTCCCATTGGGGTGGGGGTGGGGGGATGGTCTAGACAATTCTAAAGCCTAAATAAATTATTTTGTTAAACGGCTAATATGTATAGCCGCTAACGGGGTATTTACTGATTTGAAAGGCCCCACAATTTAATGATATTAATATTTCGACTTTAATAAGAATATACATATTCACTAGACTAGCTGTTGAAGGATGGAGCACTAGCAACAAGTACTTAGGACTGGTCACTAGAATGAGCCACACTCCTTAAGGCACGTTAATGATTTTCCTATCGATTACTAATACGTTGTGGTGCTCTCCATATGATATATCCTGTTCTACCTTTCCTTCGCCTTCTGGGCGTTACAATTTGTGTACTGGTTTAACAGTTTAATGAATTCAACTTGAGTTAATGTTACAAACAGGCGAAAGGTACCAATTGACAATATCACTCTTCCACCTTCCTTAGTAATGCAGAGACCGCCCGCCATTGGTGTCGTCATTGAACATATTCAATTAATATTTCGTGGAAGTGTTAACATCGCGCTACTATTTCTGAAAAGTGACACAGGAGGCTGTGTGGTTTTTTCCACACACAAGGGGCCTAAAAACATGTATTCCCTGTGAAAAAACGATATCGAAAATTTGACACAGATTACAATACTAAGGAGTGAGAGAAAGGAAAAATATTTTGGAAGAATCATCCTTTGATCGAAAACACTTATAATTCTTGCTTGGATTTCCTTTGCAAAATAGCAGATAGGTATTGTTTTTAATGTTTCATATTGTTCTGTTTTCCTGTATGTTTGTCCAGACGCCTTGTTTTACTCGCTTAATTCTACTTATGGCTAATTTAGTATCATATTCCAGTGCCCATTCATTTAATTTTTTCTGCTACAAAATTTTGCTCAACTTTATCGGCATCAATCAGTTTTGGTCTTTTCCATCATTAGGATCTTCTGTTATGTCTGACTCTCTGCAATTTCTGACCCCACCCTGCGCCCCGACCCTATGCAATTTCTAATAATCTCATTAACTTATTGATAAAGAATATGAACTGAGTGAGATCCTACAAATAGCAACATACAAGAATCAGATCGACGCTATTGAAATCAGCGTTATTAAAATTTTTAGAGAAATGGACTGGAAGGGTGTTCTAGGTTGAAGAATGGGGTGTGGCACTTGTAGCACTGTAAAATACTTCTTTCAAGGACGCAGTGTATTGTTTTCCTACTCCCAGAATAATGAACAGTGAGAAACGTACAAGTTAAATTGTAAACATTAAATTAGGGAATGGAAATATTTTCATTATAATATTTATTAATAATAATTATAATAATTTTTAATTAAAAAGAAATAAAAGAGGCAAAAAAAAGTGGAGCAAAGTTAAAATGGAAGTTGAAAATAAAATAAAATGAACAAACAAGCAAAAAAAGGAGAAAAGCGGAAGATAATTACATTCCTTAGTAATACAGCATTACGGCGGAAAACTCTGCAAGCTAGCATTTCCACATGGATGGAACATTATAAAGTGAACAGTTATTTTTCCCAAAAGACTTCTAATTTTAAATAAAAAAAAAAAAACATCTGTGTTATTATTGGTTATATTTATTTTGTATTTGAGTATATTCAAAAGAGAAACTGAATTGAATATCTTCATCAATGTCTCGGTTAGAAAGTGTCCGGAATTATTTTAAATAAGAGCTGGACTTTTTAGATGGATGGTGTACTACATTAGTCTAAATTACCGCCATAAATCACCTGAATCCTGTGAACCAAGTGGGGTGCCGGCAACTTCTACTACCTCCGGCCACTTAGACATTTTTCATCCCAGGAAACCATCAACCCTCAAAACTAATATTTCCATAGATTGTAACAATTTTCTAGGCCCGATTTTTAAACAATAACAAATGAGAGCCTATCATCGCCCATTCACATAATAATTTCTTTATGTTAATCTGGGGATAAAGCTAGTATATGGTGCACAGCTGGTTTCAATCAATCCATAATTCTGGGATTAGTTTCCCAAATCTAAAATGCCAGCTAAATCAGAATCAATAAGGAGGATTACATCTATCATCGTATACCGAACTAAGTCGAGCGAAGAAATTGTCGACTCATATTCTTAAGTAATTCTAGTTACCATTTAAATCCAATGGTCCAGAATTTTCATAATTTCAAAGTCGCTAGGTGTTTGTTAGCGAACGACATTTTCAAGTGTAGAAATTTTATTATAAGCTGTGTCATAAATTGCTTACCATAAAAGTAAAAAGGCCCCACCGCACTGCGACCTTCACGGTTTATTGTGCCACTACTATAAGAGTATCAATATACAGCTGTAAATTAATAAATAAATTTATTTACTCCAAAAAACTCAAATGAATGTCGTTAGAGACTGTTCCGAGAAAATTTCAAGATAACTAAGAAACTATTCTGTAAATTTATACTTCGGTACCGATTATCTTCTAGGACTTTAATTGTAGCCATGTATATTACAAGTTAGAACCGTAGATGTAGGTAGAACCATACATTAACTGAAGTAACACTTTAGAGGGCAATCTTAAATTATTCAGTTTCACATAGAATCTACCATAGCTTAAAGGAAATCCTTTCAGATTATTTTCAAGAAAATCGTGAAAAACTAAAAAAGAAAAAACATTGAGTAAAGTTGGAACTTTCAATTGATGAATTTATATAAGTAAACTTCTTGTGTCCTGGATCGACGATGATATCTAAACTGTCTTCTTTCAATTTTTCTATTTGAGAGAAATTGTATTCACAGAAATACACAAACACACAGACTGATAGATATACAGACACACAGACATATACAAACACACAATCTGACAGATATACAGACAATCGATAAAAAAAAAAAAAAATCCATATTCATATGAGATCTCCGTTATTTGCAGTGGAAAATAAATTCCACGAAAATTTACAACCATATTTCCGCTTACGTAAGAGGAAATACCAATATGTCAAGTAACAGAACGCCATCTACCGTTGAATATATTATGAAATCTAATGCAACTAGTAACGCCTTAGTGCGTGTATTAACTCTTGTTTTATTATTTATTATTTTTTTTATATATTTTTATTATTAATATTAAAAATTTACACTTTTTTTTTTAAGTTCTTTAAATAATTTATGATGGTGATTTCATTTTCTTTTTTTGAGAAAGAAAACATTGCATGTTTTTAAATAAATGGTTTATATAACGAGTGTTTTAGCCTTAATATATTTGTGACTAAATGGAATACGAAGAGATCGTGTTACTTTAAAAAGCGTACAAGTGTTGTATATCTGTAGACTGGAGGGTGGTGGTCGATTTTATACACACACACACACACACACACACACACACACAAAACTAGGAATCGTGGAGTTATAAGCACCTGTATACCTCCACTGTTGCCTCCATTATACGGGCCGACACACTGGATATCACCTTTCTAGTACTTGCGTCCTGTCTAATGTTCATCTTCCCTCCTCCACTGCTGTTTGCTGCTTGACCCATTTACATAAAAAAAACAACAAAACATACCACCCCAAAGAACGGTGTCAGAGGATTTCGCGTGTACAACACTGTCGCCCCTCTCTCTCTATCTTACGAACTGTCTTTTCTTGTGTTCCTTCGCCGTCCCCGCACTATAGAATGCTCTCTCTACATACACATTTCATTTATACATATTGAATTATGCATACGATGTTTTTTCCACACAGAATGAAAGCCTACCACCCCTTCTTTTTTTTGCTACCCCACCTCAGAATGGAAAATAACGTCCCAAGAAACTTGAATTTGTTTTTCGCTTTTTCTTCTTCACTATCGCAAAACCCTGTTGCTAGCTATTGGCCTCTTTAATATTGACAGTTTTCAGTCATATTTAATGAAGAATTTAGTGACAGTTGGTGGTGAGTTATAGTTTATTACCTTCTAATACTGCTTGTAAGAGCAAATACTGCATTTCTGTCAGATTTTCGAAATTGAGTATTTTCCAATGATAAATGAATTTAGAATCCCTTCATAACAAAGTTTGATAAAAATACGAAAGATAAAAAGAATAGTAAACGAAAAAATGTTTTTTTTTGCTCTTGTGTCTGTGTGTTTTAGAGAGATATTTTGTTTGTGAGTATGGAACTAAATGTCTCAACAAACAAAAACAAAATCGCAGGATGCTCAAACTTGATATTCTGTTTAACGAAAAGTTTAGATCTAATATACATCAACCTGAGATTAGCAAAAAAAGAAATGGTAAAGTCAATAGGCCTTACGTTGTGAGCAAAAGTAGTTGTTAGGCAATGATGCCATTTGTTTTGGAAAGGAGGCGAACGCAAGTTCATGACGAAGAAAGCAACGATCATGGCAGAACGGTGATGACAGAAAATTTGTTAAGAAAAATATACACAGAAATTCATAAATATTGACGTTCCATGATTTCAAAATTTCTTGTAAGTTCACGCTCAGTTGACATTGCAATAGAAAAATTAACTGAGAAATTTACTAACCGAGATACATAGACCTGGAAACTATGGTTGCAAATCAGATTTTCTTGCGATAATATCCAAATGAAGAATATGATTTGTTTGGCCATTGGAGATTTTGAGATTTTGAAGCTGGATTTTTGAAGTATTTCAAATTTTCCAGTTTTTATGAATATTTCAAAAAATTGTTGTATTTTTAAATGATCATTATTACGTTATTAGATATTCATAATTAGAACACTTGTGCTTTCTTGGAGACCCTATTTCACCAATACAAGGAATAGCTCTCCATAAAAGAAATAAAACTTGGATAAAAATTTGAAAGTCGTCAGAAGAATATCTGAAGAGAAGGATTTTACCAGAGATATAAATATTGGTTAAATTATTATAATTAAATATATATATATATCTTGTAAATGCATAATAGAGATTTCATAGTTTTTAAAAGATTATGACGTCAAATCAACAGATTTGTTGGTTTAATGAACACTAATTATCAATGTAAATCGAGCGTTATTATTGCTATTACATTATGTGTGACATAGTGTATAATAATAAACAAACTAGGCTTTTATCTATAACATTTCTACATGTAGTCACAAAGATTTATACACCTCACTAATTCCTGATAATCACTAGATTAACAAACATATTCACTTGTAAAGATATCTCATAGACAGTTGTATCTAAATAATAATAATTATGAATTAGTTCTTGTAAATTAATCATAAATTATTAATGCTTTTATAAAATTAAATAAGAATAAGATATGATATATGAATAATGATGAACTAAAATTGAACAACTCAATCATGAATTGTATAACATATTATCTGTGTGAAATATATCGCTGAATGACGATTCAATTGTAACTTTATTGTGCCAACATTTCAATAATTGGTAGTTTATATCAATAACTGTGAATTTGTATTTTAACAATGAAGAAGACAATATGTCGAAACACTGGAGATAACTAATTTGAATTTTAGTTTGACCAATCAGAAAGAAAAAAGTCTATTGTGAAACAAAGAGGCCATGTTATGACCTATAATTATAGCACAGATTTCCTTCAAATTTGGAATTTTTAATTAAAGTTTAGTTGCCCTAAAATGATATAGTGTTGATGAGGAATATGATGGTTCATAAACGAAGATAGTATTTAACATGATTAGATGGTGGTACTCTAGAAGGGGGATACATCGAATCTTAGTAACACTTGAAATGTAATCTCATTCCAAGAACGCACGTAAGTTTCTATCACGTTTATTTTTTAATAATGTTCCAAAAAAATGAATTTTTTTTTTGAAAAACTGGGGGTAAAGCATTTCTCTAAAGTGGGGGGAGCTACAAGTAGGCATGCCTTTAAAGTGTTCTTTCTCTACAAACTATACTATTACTACTTAAATAATATTAAGTTTACACCAGAAATATGCAACCTATACACATGGCATTTTTAAATTCGCCGATGTTATGGCACCTTTCAGAAGCAGCTGCAGGAACCTCCAGTTAAACCTGGCAGTGGTCCAAGAAGAGCCATAAATATAGAAAAAACTAAGTTGTTGCGAATAGGAAGAAGGTACGATCATGCGGACAGGGGAATGCGCTTAAACATTTAGAACAAATACACCAACTCAAATATTAAGGAGCAAGCCTATATGAAGTTGGATATATGGAATTGGAAGTAAACGAAAGGAATAAAACAGCAGGAAGACATTTTAATTCTCACAGGGTAGATTTCTTCAACAAGGGTTAAGACTCCAAATAACACCTTTTTTCGCCCTACTAACGTATGCTACCAAGTCTGGACTTTAATTAGTAGGCTTAAGAGAAACTCCAAGCAATGGAGATGCGGTATCTCCACACAGTCGAAAGCAAGTCAATATCACATAAGAAATACTCTCTCTGGGCTGATCTAGACCTGAAACTTTAGGCTTAACTCTATAGTGACTTCAATGTTATTGGGGCTTGAAAGTATTGCTACCTGCAGTCTATAACTTGGTCAAATTCATGTAGTGGCTGTGTCCTGAGAACCAACTTGTATAATGTAAGGTTCACTATCAACCATGTTTATATATAATGTTTAGGATAAATTAGCAGTTAGTGAACAAATTCAGAGTTTAAAGAAAGTGTGTGGGGGAAAATGTTTATTTGTTGTGGTGGTTGGTTCCGCAGAGCTGGAAAGCATCAGAGACATTTTCCGTGGTAGCCTGCTTCATTTTGTGGTCATCGACCGGTTTCGGGCGTTCGCCCATCTTCAGAATGCGTTTTTCAGACAGTGTGCCAACACAGACTCGTACAGAGACTTAGTTTCACACTAACTTTTTCTAAGAGTTTCTTTCACACTAACTTTCACTAAGAGTTAGTGTGAAACTAAGTCTCTGTACGAGTCTGTGTTGGCACCTGTCTGAAAAACGCACCTGAAGATGGGCGAAACGGAACGCCCGAAACCGGTCGATGACCACAAAATGAAGCAGGCTACCACGGAAAATGTCTCTGAAAATGTTTATAATTGCAGTAAGAGATGGTGTATGCATAAACACCATGTTTATATATATATATATAATTTGGTTTGGTTCTTGCTAGAAGTAAATGATGTACTAATAAATAATAAATGTATATTTATTAATGACTCTCCTTTCTTGTTTAAAATATTCTAAATAAACATATATAAATATATGGAAGTGCGGTGGGGAGATAGGAGTAGATGGAGCCACTGTATTCAGAGGTTGGTGAGCAGTTTGCAGCAGCTCTCAACAGAGAACTCTTCTGTCGTCTGTGCTCTAACCTACACACAACTTTAGCAGTAGATCCTTCTCCGACCCCTTGCGCATACCTAATTAAACAACTTCACTCTAACTTTCGTCCGTCTACCCTTTTAATAATAAACATCCTTTCTGAGAGTCTATCTCTCTCACCTCTTCCTTGCTCTTCTGCACGTCCTCCCACGCCAAGTTGGAACTGGCACACTTTCTCCTCCTTTATATATGTAGTGTGTATGTTTGTGTTTGCTTCACTAGTGAGAGCTCCACTCTACTGTACATCGAGGTCCCTTTGTCACTTCTCCGCTACACCATCAACTCTCATATGAAAAAGTGATAACATAACCTTATAGTTTATACTCGTGAACCTCACATAAAACCTTCCCCTATCTTTTATGTTTAAATCTTCTGCTTGATGAATTTCTTCCTTTCTCACAAAATTTATGATTCTCTGTTTATTTGTGTTATTTTGAAAATTAATGCATTTCATGTTTTGTTTTAAAAAAGAGTCTTCAAACAAATACCACTAAGGATTTCTTTTCCATTCTGGTTGAAGTAAACACATTCTTATAGAAACTATCGAATTTATTTGTAATTTTAATTAGTTTATTGCTTTCTAGTTTAATAAACAGACGTGTTGTGATGTAATATGGCCTTAACTTGTACATTTGATGTGTAATGACATGGAAAGTCATACCAATGTCAAAGTGGTTCCAGCCAGCCGCTATCTTAACAAAGGATGGCAGTAATAAAAGAGCAATTTATAACCAGCGACCTAGCAGGCCGCCGTCTTCAAGACAATGCCGGCCAAACAAACAACAAAGCCCTTTTCAATACTTTACATCAAAGCAAGCACCGATAAGGTTGGCCACTGACTTAAATAAGGTCAGCAAACTACGAAGGTCGCACAAGGTCGCACACTAGGACAGATGTCTTGGTGTGAGTGTGGCCAACACCGATATATAAACTCTATCATATACAACGAGAGGAGCATTATATCTTATACGACGATAAGAGCACGTCCATATACACGAGCAGCAGTTTACGCGACTATACACAGGTTCTTTTAAACTTATCATCTTTTAGTAGTGCATCTTAGTTCGTTTATTTTATCATGCTAATTTATTACTTATTTATCTTCTATTTATTCCTAAGTAGTTTGCTAGTTATTAGTTACCATTTATACGTTAAAATTATTGTTAAAATACAGTTTATTTTTATAAAATCCGTATTAATAATTCGATGCACTAACTTCCAAAATCTCTCAACTAACTTCCGCCCTCTTCAAGACATCTACTACATCAGGAATCACATCAAACGATTCCATTACAGATGAGTGAAGAAAAACAGTGCTCACTGTGGTCTATAGCTTTATGTCCAACTACGTTCGAATAGGCAAGTTCACATAGTTTACAATCCACCAGATTGGATACAAAGCCAGATACCTGCAGCCTAAACATCTTCTGTGACTCCCTTAGATGTTAGTAGTGTTGGTAAATAGAATTTAGTCGTCTGTAAAGTAGTCCACAATATGTGTGTGCTTGCGTATGGTTGGTGAGCTAGAATTTGCTTGTGGGTATTACACTAAACCCAAAAACGTTTAAGATATCAATAATATCTTCTGAGAACCTCTGAGACTATTATTATGTTAAATGTTCAGCCAATGTAAGTTTTGTTATGTTGTGATACCCTCAGCGACACACAGAACTCTGAAAAAGTGGCCACTGCAACTTTCCGCAGTTTATAGGTTGAACAGAATTGCTTGAACTTCAGTAACTGAAGGAACTACAGCCGATTTTGATCGAAAGAATACGAAAGTCATCGAGTAAAATAAATAAATCTGTATTTAAATATTCCATTACCACAACTCAGAAGAATAGAGAACTGTGGCATCTGCTATCGATTTGTAGAGTCTGATTTTGGCTCCCATGAATCTGAGTTTATTTTTTTTCAATATTTACCTCACTTTTCCTAAGGCTTTAATACCTTTACTAATGAAATATTTAGACTAGAACAAAATGCTCCGCAGCAAGAGCAAGAGACATCAAGATATTGTAATTATTCAAATACTCTATTGTTTAGTTCTCATAAATAGTTGGGGGAAAACTTTTCACTTTAGGAGATGAAAGAAAAATAACAGTTGGTTTTTCGTAAAGTTAAAGTTAATTTGTTCAACTTACAACATTTTGAAAGTACATCTATTCTGAGATTGCACATCTGAATGGGAATCGGCAAACAAAACTAGATCGTCCGCAAACATGAGGCAGATCAAATTGTTAGAAGCATTTATTTTACATTCGTCGTTGAGTCCTTTAGAACGAAAGAAGTCTATAAATTCTGTAAGTACATTAAAAATAATAACGAGGATAGCAAGTGGCCTTGCAGAACTCCTTTGTTATTTTTACACAATTCAGAGGTTATATTATTATTTAATTTTAAATTAACAGTTGCGTTTAATTTGCTGATTAGTCTTATACATTTACTGCCTATACCTAGATGGTTAAGTGTGTTCCAGAGTAGTTCATGGTTAAGGTTATCAAACACTTTTTGCAGCCTAAACATCTTCTGTGACTCCCTTAGATATTAGTAGTATTAGTAAATAGAATTTAGTCGTCTGTAAAGTAGTCCACAATATGTGTGTGCTTGCGCATGGTTGGTGAGCTAGACTTTGCTTGTGTGTATTACACTAAACCCAAAAACTTTTAAAGATATCAATAATTTCTTCTGAGAGCCTCTAGGCGTGTTATGTTAAATGTCCAGCCAATATAAGTTTTGGTATGTTTGGCAAAAAGTGTTTTTTGTTTTACATATGTGTAGAATGCGACTAGACAAGATAAAGAGAATGAGTTGTACTATGTTGAACGGCCCTTCCTAAATCCTGATGTTCTTTAGGAATTACATTATTCACTTCACACCACATATAAAGCCTTTCTTTTAAGGTAGATGTAAATATTTTTGTAACAGTATTAAATAATGCGATACTGCCATAGTTATTGAGGTCGGATTTATCTCCTTTCTTAAAGAGGAGCGAAATAATAGTATTGGACCACTGATCAGGCAACTTTTCCGATAAAAACACAGTATTGTATAGTCTTAACAGCATTAAGATTTTCAAATAGTTCATAAGGTAAACCATCAGTCCCGGGACTTTTGTTATTTCTGCAGGAAGAGAACCGAGATTGTAGCTCGGATAATGTTATTTCTGAATCGAGAAGCGCATCTCCTATATTGAAATAGAAAATGATGTTTTTTTTACAAATCACAGGAAAATTAAAATAATCTAGCCAATCGTCATAATTTTCATCATTTACGGAATTTGACCGAGTTGATACCTTGCTAAAACCCCTTGCATCTGAAACATGCTTAGGGATGTCCTTGTGTATATCAGTTTTTAATTGGTTTATAACCACTTCTTTGTTATCCGTAAGCGTGGGACTTTCCAATCCGCATTGAGTGCTCTGTTGTTGATGCAATTGATCCAATGATTTAGTAATTCCATTCCAATCTTTTCTACTTATTGAATCAATTACTTCAATAAACGCTTCCATGACTGGGTGCTTCACCTAGCCAAAGGTCTGCCGAATCTCTTTTACACAGATTACACTTTCTTTTCTTTCCTCCTGTATTCTGATACCAGCCGATATCTCAGCAGGAATGGGCTTTAAACTGAATGAATTTTTCCCACAATTTGGGCGTCTAACTTTCTAAACCTGTACCTTTGAGGAACCTGGTAACGCAGGAAACCCTTCCTCGGCGAGACCCTCAAACCTGTTGCTTTTGGCGATTTCTAAACAGGATTCTCCAATAAAAGTTGAGTCTTACAGTGCTTTTTCCTTAGCTATTTTATTTTCCTCTATGTATTTTGGACATTTCGCATCCGTTGCAAGGTGATTCCCATGGCAATTAATGCACTCTATTTTCTTCATATCACACTGATCAGCGTCATGCAGCCTGCACATTTACGCCCTCATGCGCCTTGTCTGCCCTCTACACTGGATGCTTGAATATCCATATCGGAGACAATTCAAACATGGTCCCCTATGAGGAACATAGGGCTCCACTCTGAACCTAGCCCCATACAAACTGACATGCCTCAGAAGTTTCTGACTATCGAAGGTCAAGAAACTGGTTTCAAGAGGCCTATTTTCGGATCGTTTATATACTCTTTCTACCTTTATCACTGAAATTTCACTTCCAAGGTGGTGCAGAATTTCCTCCTCTGGAAAGGATGTTTCCATCCCTCTAATGACCATCTTCGAATAAATTCGATATTCTGGGACATAACCCCTAAAGTTCCGCTTTTCCAAACCACTGTGGTTAATTAAATAGTTAGCCGCTTGAGGTGTTTCTGTTATGACTTTCATTCGGTTTTTCCCCACAGCTCTGATATCCACTATATCAGTTGAATAGCTAATAATCCTCTTTATACATCCGTTTACCGAATGTGACTCGATGGATATTGCCCACATTTCCGACCTGACCTTCTAAATGTAGAATGTAGGGACCTTAGTCCGTAGGCTTATACAAACCAGTCAAGTTCGCACCACCTATTTCCATAAATACTACATTATTAATTTTATTATTTTACTGTTATTATCATTAGTAGCATCATTAATATTCGTTTTACTATCCTTGTTTTTCATCACCTTCGCCGCGCGCATATTTAGACTCGTATTCTCGCGAGTCAGCGATCTCTTGTGGCCTTTCCGAGACTTATCATTATTATTAGTAATATTAACCTGATTATTAATAGTATTAATATCATTAATATTATCTTCCGAATATTTATCTTTTCTGTAAGCCAGTGGTCCTCTATCATGAGGTAGGCCTCCACTATGCTCTTCCATTCCTAATCCTGCTGTTTGTGTTGTTTTGTTTTTGTTATTTTATTTGTTTATTTTCCCCGATAGTCTAAAATTTTCTTTTCTCTCCGTACTTTACCCCCCTAACAGCACAACCTTACTAAAAATTAATTACAACTTCCCTAAACCCTATAAAATTGCTATTTTTAGAGAGCCCCCTAAATTAAACTATTTTATCCTGTCATCCTAGAAACGAATACGTTTTTATAGGATTAATAGTTGATGGTGTACCAGAGAATTTTTTTATTCCTCCCCAAAATTGCTGGGAGTCCTTGACCTGGGGAAATAATTTTATTTTTATTTCTAATAAAATTAAAATGCACTTTTTTAAAGTGTGTGTAAATAGCGATTCTTGGGAATAGCTTGATTTTCTTAAATTTTTAAGAGTTGCTTCAATTGTTTATAGCGTATTTTGCTGTCTGAATCAAAACAAGGTTTGTTCCTATTATACAAATTATAATTGCTATTGTTATTTATTTTGATCATACCGCATTCTTTTGCTATTTCTAATCATTGTAATTTTGAAGTTGTTATATAAATTATTGACCTCTGTACTATTGTAATAGACGTTATCATAAAGTTTTAATAAGTGATTGAACATTATACTTTTCCCTGAATCCCATTTTATTACAGAATACCTTTGAAAACTATATGCCGGTTCTAAAACATGATTATTACAAATAGATATAACCATACTATGAAGAATAATAACCCTGCTAAGATGAATAGCATATTGGGGGGGGGGGAATTCAAAACAGTTGATAACTTGAAATCATCTATAAATTTTAAACTAAATTATTCACCCTTGCCATATCAATTGTATAAATCTTGTATCAGTCGTCGAGTATAAAAAAATTCAGAATATTATATTTATTTATTTATTTTTTTTATTGGGGGTACATACATTTAAGCTATCAGCTTGTTGTAGGGAGTGGGGAATACAGTATAATAAACATCTATATTCTGAAATAAAATAACTATAATAATAACTCCTGTAACAAACAGAGAAAATGACACTTAATACTCACTCCTTAATGTTGCAATAGTAAATTTATAAAACTTAAATAATTTAGGCTCAAACCAATTAAATATTCATTCTTTGTCTCAAGCAATTTACAATGTAAAGATAAACTCAATTCAATTTATCTATGAAGTCAATGTCTAATATGGAGGCGATTTGAAATTTTGTAGCTTCTCTATGTATGATATATGGTGATTTAAAAAAGTTCAGAATTTATGTAGTAAAGGGAGGTTACATGCATTAAGCATTCATGAAAAATGCAATGTTTACAAAAAGACATTTCTTTTGTAAAGAAATCTCTTGTGGAACACTCACTGCACTTTCTCCCACTGCAGTTTCAAACTTTAAATGACAGATTTGCTTCAAACCTACATATTTTACATTGCTTTTATCTTCAATTTAATATTAGTGGGAGAATCTAAAGCATCAGAGATGATGATGCTTTCCAGCACTAACCACAAAGTATGGAGAGTCTAAACTTCATAAAATGACTAATATAAACTTTCCCGGAAGATGTTTCAAACAAAAGTGATGCGGGAGGGGGGTCACTGTATTCATAGTTAGTATACAAAATTTAATGAAATCGATATTTCGATCGGAATTTTGGGATAAAATCGTATAAAACTGAAATAACTTCAATAAAAACGCACTTCGTTCAACTGAATTTCTTCAACCTCAGATTTTTCACAAGAGATGTGATTGTATTTATTACTATTTATGAACTGAAATAAACATTTATACAATTTAAAATGACTTTACTTCCATGTAACTTTATATTGAACACAAATGTAAAAAGAACACAAATGAATTCAATAATCGATGAACTATCATTACTGTTTGCAGAGAATTTATTTTAGATTAAAAAAAAAATTATTCGTCTATAATGAATTAAAAATTACCTGATAATTCCAGATATTGCCGTGTCTTGCCAATGTTGTTGTCTGCCAAACAGGAATAATTGCCAAAATCCGATGCCTGAACTTTACGAATGATCAATGTATTTCTACTTCCGCGCACCTCAGTTATTCGCCTTTCAGTTGAGCCTAACCTCAGAGTGTCCTTGAACCAAACTACCTGTAAATCGAACACCTATATTGTAATTTTTAAATTTATTGCTAAAAAAGTTATTAAGTTGATTAAAAATTATTTTTGAATAATTAAAATAGTTTTCTCATTTTCTCGTAGTAAAATAAAAATATTAGAACGCAAATTTTCATACCTATATGTTTTTAGAGGAAAATTTTGCTAGTGAATTTCGGGGCGAGGGGGATATTCTGAAATTTAGTGTTGTTATGTTGTAAGCCTGTATTAAGTTACTGGAATGATGCATGCAAGTAACAGCAGTCTCACATCAGATCATTTTAAAGTTGTTTCTGGATGGATAGTGCACCGCAGGGAATTAATATATTTCCTTTATTATCTTTCTTATAATACATAAGAGAGCACTTAATTATTGCGGGATCCAGTTTCATGAAACTGAAGACGTAACAGTTCGCTCCGCAACGCTTAACAAATAGCTTGTGCAAGTATATACCTACGTATCTGGCTCAGCCTTTGTTTGGAAAATTTAATTATTAAATGGAATTCAAACTGAACAAACAAGAAAACAAATTATAAAAAGCCATAGAAGATCATTAAAATAGATCCTTCCATAGGGAAGTTCAGGGCTTAGGCCACTATGGGCCCATTGTGCACCAAAATAGAAATGCTATGGCAACAATTAACATACTATCATAGATTTTCAAGTCTGAAGATTTCATTCTGTAGTTAACGTGCATAACAACTTCTCTTAATGGTTTATAGGCTATTTGTTATTTTATGTTGATTAATAGAAGTTTAATAAAACCAACATGATATCCTTCACATATTAGTATACAATGAACTGATTATTGCAGACAATATGACTATTTTAATTTTTCTCTATTTTTTGTGTGCATAAGCTGTCCTCTTATTTGGGCAAACGCATTTTACGCAGTGTTATTTGAAATAAACTGATTGTTATAGACTACAATGATCTATAGAATATTGTTGATTTTCGTGATGTCTTTTAGAAGCATTTTTTTTCCGAAGAAGAAGATGTGGAACATAATTTTGGCTTAGTTCTAAATTTACTTGTGTTATTAAAAATTTAAACTAGTTTTCGTGTATTTGAAGGAAATTTTTGGTTAAGCTACACGCAAACTGTCGTTTAGTTTAGGCTCAACTAGTTGACTAGCTTGGTAAAAACGCTCTGTTTTGTAAAACAGACTTTTGGCAGAGAGCTGAATTGGGTGTACAGATATTTGGATGCTATTTTAAAAGCAATTCCTTGAATTAACTCTTTGAAATTTGGTCGTAGACACCTCAATGAATGCTCCTAAGAATGTTTGACTGGCTGTTTCCTTCTTGGTGGCTACTTGACTTCTTCGAATGTGGTTTTTAACTTTTTAAATGTTGTTTCTTGACTACCCGAAGCCCTGAGATTGACGAGGTTGTATATACGATTTTTTACAGCTACTAGAGAGAAGTTTGATTCTAAAAGTTGATTGTTCCATTCGTCCGTAAAGTCGGTAACCTTATAGAAAACTGAAGATTGCGCTTATCACCGCCGCCTGCGCTGAAACGGTAGTAGCAGGAATATAGAGTTTACAGCGCCTGATGTGTATTGTGGCTAACTGACGTCTGCCCATTCCATTACATCCTCTTGTCATATGTTGCAACAAGGTTTAGTTTAGTTTTCAGTTTGATAGTTAATAACAAATTATGAAGTAGTTTTTTACTCAGAATTTACCAAACGAAAATAATTTCAAATCAACTGCGTATTGAATAAAAGACTAAGCAAATTCTTCACACCATACAGAGCTTTTTGATAAAAATTCAAAGCTACTTTTTACATCGGAGATTTATTCCGTGTCAGTCTGCTTCATTTCTGGTGGCCATAAGGATAGTTTTTGATAAACAGTGTGATTAGCAAAATGTGTTTCTCCTGATTTTGCATTAAGTTAGTCTGCGATCATACATTATGAATATCCTGATGATTGGTGAACGCCTGAAATCAAGCGAAGACCACATAAAATGAAGCAGACACTAATCTTATGTATATATAAAAAATTAGTTTATTGTTTGTAAGAAAAAGTAAAACAATGTAAACAAGGCTGGTTTACAAGCAAAAAAAAAAAGAAGAAAGTAAAATATCAGAGAGATAAGGCACGCAATGAGTTATTTGGCAGTGCCACCTTGTTCTAGTTTTAAATGAATGCCAAGTGAAAATATCTTCTACAGTCGCCTTATACATAGTGTGATGAAAATTCATCATACATGTTTACTTGCCAATCAACCATAATATGGCTGTGACTTAAACAGTTGCAAGTAGTTTGGCGCAGATTATATTTGACTCATAGAAAATCAATGCTATAAAAACTGATAGTAAATCTGGGTTCTTGATGAAATACCATTGTGAGAATATCAAAATAGTTTTAGTTAATTAATTTACTAATTAACAATAAATAATGACATACCAAGTGTTTTTATGTAAGATACAATCACATTTAATAATTGCTATTTATTTGAAAAGAGAGTTAAGCCCAGTTAGCCATTCAAGCATCATTCAAATTGAGGTTGATAACACCACCACAACTAAATGAGAGCTATAATTGTTGTCTCGGTTTAAATTTTTTCAACTGTTAAAAATATTTAAAAAAGGGTATTTAATGCTTAAATATTTAAAACTCGTGAGAATATAAATTAGTCTCTGAGAAAATGATTCCATGTTAATGTCACTTCCGTTTCATCATCAGTTGTATTGTGTCCAAATTTAAGGAGTAGACTTCAAAAAATTTAAGCAGTACATTTCCTAAAGATATTAGGAAGTTAACAATGACGACAGTGTATTTGCTAAAAGACAAACGGTATTGCTAAAGAAATTATTAAAATTCTGAGAATGACCATTTTCTCTGATCATCTTGAACACAAAATAAATAGGCAAAAAAAATTCTCATCAGAGACATTTTCCGTGGTAGCCTGCTTTATTTTGTGGTCATCGACCGGTTTCGGGCGTTCGCCCATCTTCAGGATGCGTTTTTCAGACAGTGCGTTTGAGACAGTGGAAGACTTACACAGAGCAAATTCAGTTTTCACTCACACTTCACACAGCTCTACGGAACCAACCACCACAACAACAAAAAATTGTTTATTGAATGATGATGACTATGCGGTAGTATTGAATGGACGTTGGCAATTTCTCAAAGATTTCGGTTATAATTGAAATGTAAATTACAGTCACGTGTCTAATTGCGATTTCAGCCAATATAACACAGCTCTTTTTGAAGCAGAACAATTGAAATACAAATCAAGAGGTAGCCACCAAAGCCGAGTTTTTCAAATTGTGGAAAATAGAAGAATAGAAAGAGGGCCGGCACAGATATTAGGTGATTCAATAGGTGATTAAGGTGAATTAGCGGAGTTTCTGGGTATCTAAGGAAGAACATAGGGCGAAGGACTTTGTGGTGTGAGAGGATAGAAAGTTGCTTTTGTAATTAGTGATCCTTAGAGGCAGCAGTGCCCTCATACATAGAAGAACACTTGCTAAGGCCTGCCAAAGTCACATCTTCCAGCCAGCCGAACATACCTTCACAACCAACATATAGATTACTAGAAGTTTACCTAGAGTTCTCCGGGGAATAAGTGAACATAGATAGAAACTAACAGCGAGAGTAACAACCAAGTGATTGTGGTGGCAAAGAAGGTGTTCCGCTGCCACTTTCATGCCGCTCTTAAATATACACCCATACAAACACACAAACTAACTATATATGTAACACTAGTACTAGAATACCTTAATTCAGTACCAACTCTATGTACAAAAGGTTGGAGAGAACACCAGTCTATTATCAAACCTAGACCATAATCCCTAGCTAAGCCCACAGCTCACCCACTGTTACTACAATACATAGCCAAGCCAAGCATAGCCAAGGAAACTTTTGAGAAAAGCAATCAGGATTTTCTCTAGCAACATGGGAAAAAAACAAGATTTCTAAACAATGAACTAGTTTTTTATGTAGGTTAAACCAGAGAAAAGCCTTATACCTCCCTAACAGATGTTTATATTTTAATGTGGGCAATATTTTTTTAAATATAACGAATATTTTCTTAAAAAAATGTATGTTTTCAATGATTGGCCAAAAGACATATTGGTCAGATATATTTATATTTGTAATCCGTATTTACTAGGCAACTCAATAAATCTCCAGAATAGGAAATCTAACGTCAAGATCCGCGGAAATCTACTAAAATCAATTCTTTCGGAAAAATGCTTCAAATTGTAAGTGACAGTTTATATATAAGCAGTTAGCATTCTGAATTTAAAGAAAACGTTATAGATCTTTTCGGGAAATGTTCGACAACCTGAATTCTGAAAGCTGTATTTCCGGTTAACCTATTTCATTTAAGCTTGAATTTTTAGCAATGCTTATAATTGTAACTTCGTATTATATAGGTAGTAGAATCGCGTGCGTACTGATGTGACAATTTATAGTGCATGCTAAATGTTGTAGCAGCACCCAAATCTCTCCAAAAATCAATCTTTTTGAAAAAAAAATTGAACAAATACAAGTGTATTTGTATTTACAAGCATTTGTATTTTGTATGTCGTATGTGATGTTTAAAGAACAAGGACTCTGATAATATGGGACTGTTACGGCTCTGGGTACTTCTTAGTTAAGTTAGTGGTATTAAGGCTTTTTATTGGAGTTGGAGAAACTTTCGCACACCTGTCAATGAACAAGTAAGAAATATGTTTTTACCAAGTAACTTTATGTTTGTATGTATGTTCATAGGAAGCTTAATCCTGATAGTCCATTCAGATACAGCACTATATCTGACACGAAGATTTATTTTTCGGAATTATTTGAATTATTTTTCAGTTTATTGCGATTTACTCGAAAGAAGCTTCAATGATTTTCTCGAAACTTCTTACACTATCTACACACCCACATATATACATATTTATATATACTCGGAATACTATCTGCACAGGTATATAAATACGTCTCACTAATATTTATCGGGAAAAGTTGAGTTTTTTTTTAGTAGAATCGGTCGTTAGATTTCAAAAGTGATTACATTTTGTTCAATTGTTATTGGAGCTGTCTTTTGGACTATAATGTTATCAATTCAACCATTATTTGCCTTGGGTAGGTATCTCTAGATAACTAATGTTTAGGGTAATTTCAAGTTACCCTAAAGTTTAGGGTGAGTTTAATAATAATTTGTTGATAATAAAAAAAAGTCATGTACGAGTGTTTCACACCGTTTTTTTTTTTTTTTTTAATAAAATAGAAATTTTAATCTATATGTTAGTTCTTATTATTTTTCTGTGGGGAGGAACCAAACCCTGCGCTATCGAAAGCCCCACTGGGCCCATATATTTACCTCCCCCGAAAAAACAAGAACAAGCCGGGGTAGAACAAAAATTCAGATCAGAGTCTAACCAGTGTAAGATTCACCGCAGTGCGATCAAATCAGACCACAATCTTAACGAAAAATAGCCTAAGCTCTTTCACAGGCATCCTGTTTAGACCAATAGATCCTGGCCCTAATTTCCTCACAACCCAAGCAATCTGTCATGAGAGATGATGGGTATTTCTTCCTCTGTCTCACAAACTCTACAAAAGAAGTCTGGCATGAGCCCCAATACGTAGATCGTAAACCACAATGCCCCAGTCAGGGATCCAGCAAGATGCGTGAGAGAGAGGACCGTGAAAGACGCGGCAACACCTCACTAACAGCCCCGTCCGAACCCCGAATGAACATTTTAGATCTGTATGTTACAGAAAGTAAAAGTAACTTATTTGATATTATCAAATATTTTTGTTTAGCTCCATTTTATTAATATCAGAAAGGTCCTCTAGCAATCCTTTATCATAAATAAGTCCCAATTTTGTGTTTTATACCACCAATTTAGGTGCAATCCCCGGGGATACGGTACTGCTAGTTATTTACCTGCGTCATTCCATATACTTATAAATTTTTATTAAAGTAATGATCATTGCGGAAAACTATATACGATGGGGAGTGAATGATTGTTTCTACCAGTGGCGGAAGAAGAAGGGTCGTCCTTGAGGTGGCTCTTCAAACTGCTCCCCTTGTATAGTTACATTTATCTTGAAACTATCTGAGTGGGGGGTGGAACAAATATATAAGGGCGGTGTGGACCCTTCCCTTCGTAAGGTAACATACCCACAGTACCACAGGATACAGTAATCCCATTGTCACACAAAACAGCACACACACACACACACACACACACACACACAATGATATTCAGTATTACTCATACACCATATAATATGTTAGTACGAATTATGTGCTACATCTGTTCTTTAAAATACTGAACACTGTCCTTCCTTGTGCCCTCTATACAAACATCTGTCCTTTAAGAGTTATTAAAGAAGTTGTGCAGTTTGGTTAATTGCTCCATTTTTTACTCTCTCTTCAATAACTTTTCTTTTTCGTTTGTACCTACTTTTTACAGTTTATTAATATTTATTGGTCATAATTTACAGTTTATTGCTACGTATTAATCATTAAGTCATTTCATTTCTTAACATAGAAATTGGCTTGCCAAAAGAATTTCGCTATTGTAAAAGTTCTTTATTTTTAAAATAGCTGCACTTGAATTTAATCTTCAAACAAACTTACACGACTTCCTCTCATTGTAATAATTACACACATACAATTAATTGATACAATAATTATAAAATTAGTTCCCTTTCTTCAAATTTTCTTCAAACTGTAATCTTGACTAAACGCTTATTATGATTATACAGATGGATCTATACTCCCCCCCCCCCCCGAGACCGTAAAATAATGAGACAAAAAAAAAATAACAGGTCTAAATTGGGTGGTATTTCAAAATTAAGGATGCCTTTGATCTGCTTTATTCAGTAAATCTCAGAAATATCTATAGAAATAAAAATTCAGTAAGGAAGCACTCTGGCGATTGCGTTCGTGACACATTTTCGAAACTAAATTTTCACAGAAAAGGCATGTTTTGAGGTCCTCTGAGTACGAAATTATTTTTTTTAGCGAATGGTTTGTATTTGTATGTGTGTGTGCGTGTGTGTACAGAGCTCAAACTTGATGTCTTTTTAGGTATACCACCGCATTAGACACGAAGGTTTCAGGCAAAATTCATCAACCGGAAGTGAGACTTCATTGATCCCCCCCCCCCAGTTTTGCGTGATTATCTCGAAAATGGCTCCAACGATTTCCTTTAAACTTCGTATACTATACTGTCTACACACATACTACTTACACTACCTACCACTTTTAGATAGATACATGTGTTTTGTTTATATATAGTCCACATACACAAGTATAATATGTACGACACAATACTGGCATGGAAATTCCGTCTGCCAGGGGATTATCCTAACTACTAATTTTATGTTATAAAATTGATCTTCTTCATTTTAAACTTAGTATAAAATGCTAGTCATAATGAAATAAAAAATATACTGTATACTATTAAAGGAAATGCAATAAAGAGAAATACAACATAATGAATACTTCTTTTATCCAATCCTCCAACCCCTCTTAACTGTACTTAAATTCTGAAATTGAAAACTTCCTGTAATTTAATATACATTTCAAAAATGAAACCAAATGATTCCAGTCTTTCCCGTTTAAAAATTCAATTGCTTGTTTTTCAATAAATTTAGCATTTCCTAAATACTTTTTGTGGAACGAATTCAGCACTGGACACCTGGCAATTATATGAAAAATACTTTCATCTCCATTCAAATTACATAGCGAGCAGGTAAAAATAGTATCAGATAGCCATAGGTTATATTTCAAATTGAAAAGGTTTCCTCTGGTTTTAAATACGTTAGTAAAGTCAAACTTTTTATATAGTAAATGATACCCTGCTCCCATTACTGTATTCATTAGTTCATTTCTAAAATTTTCTTGATTACAATAATCAATTGGTTTTGCCATTGATCCATAGATACTACTTAATACTTCCCTATCACTGATAGCCTAACACTGATTTGCTAATTTTTCTAACTGTCTAGAAAAAGAAGATTTCTACCTGTTTCCAGGTGCTACATATATCATCAGAGATATTTTCCGTGATAGCCGCTTCTTTTTGAGGTCATCGACCGGTTTCGGGCGTTCGCCCATCTTCAGGATGCGTTTGTCAAACAGTGTGATAACACAGACTTATACAGAGCAAATTCAGTTTACACATTGACTAGTCTTTTAAATGTATTTAAAAACCAAACTCCCTAACTAGGTCAATAGGGGTAGGATGGTGGTATTTAAGTGGACAAAGGAGCACGTGTTTGGGTCTGGAAGGGGGCATATTTCAACACGTGGGTGTCTAATCTTAAACTCCGTTGTTGGAGGGAGATTCACTTTATTATTAACTATCTATACTATCTTATAATTCTGGTTATTTATTTATTTATTTATAGCAGCGTGAAATAACATTGCGTCATCCGTGTGCTGCCTATGAAATAGTCAGTGATTAGAAAGGACAGATTGCGAGTAGAATGATCATAAGATAGTATAGATAAATAAATAATATTTTGTTAAACTAAAATGATCAAAATAAATAAACAATCAAATAATATACGTGAGCAGGTTGTTTGATGATACTAAACATATTTCGCGTTTCACCCTTCACAATTCACACACGCCATCCACGCACGCATGTATACCTAAATACGGGTTCTTTACATGCCTAAACATAACAAAACTAAACTAGCCAAAGTGCAGTTTTGTTTTTATATCATTTAAAAATTATTTGAAAAAATTTATATAAGAGTGTTATTTCTTATAAAACTTACATAAGAATGTAACGTACATTCCTCACTGACAATCTTTTTCTCTCTTCATACATTATTTACATGTGTACATGTTACATATATTCTCAGGCTATATATATATTTTGGGGTGTTGTGTGGGGACAGGAACAGCTTTATCAGAAACAACTTATGAACGCGTTCTAATCCCTATAACATTCAGAAGCCCCCACACTTGTGCCCCATATCAGAGGACGGAACGGTACGGAACATCCCTTACTTGGCCGACACTAGGACATTGTTATTCCCAAACACATTTGACCACATACTTTTATTGCCACTTTAGCCGACTGCACCTTTTCCTTAAATGCTCGTGTAGTGTTAAGTTATCCGATATTGTTAAGGTTAAATATTTTGTACTTTCTTATTACCTTATCTCCTCCCTCTTATACTTGCACTTGAATTTCGTATTAGCTCTCCTGCCACTGGAGAGCTAAATATCATAACTTTAGTTTTAGTTACATTCAAGGTTAATTTCTATTCATCTAGATAACTTCCTAATTTGTCTAATGAGTCCCTCAACGTGAATGGCGAATCCGAAAGAATAATACCTACCACTTTTATTTGAAACATTTTCACGGGAAAATTATTTCTTTGGGAGCTTCTGAGGGAACAGTGGCGTTATGCTTTCCTCTAAAGTACCACTTCATCACAATGCATGATTTTACCAGCTACATTATATTAATACACATGAGTAGTATTGTTATAATTCCAAATATGAAGACAATCGATTAACTTCTACAGAATACGTTTTTTGAATTTTTTGGAACTTTTTCGAAAACATCTACAATGATTTTCATTAAACTTGGAATGCTAATTGCATAGATATAAATCGTAGAAAAGTAAAGACCATTCTGTAAAGTGATACTTTTGGCCGATTTTTTCCGAAACCTTACTGTCAGTTCATCAGGTAGAACTTAAATAAAAATATCAATTTTGAACCTTCTGGGATTCTCTGTTTTTGAGTTATTCTAACCAAACACATATACTAAGATATATAATACACACACACACACACACACACACACACACTTGCACAGAGACCAATTTCTAAAAAAAACTTTTTTGGACTTCGGTGACTCAAAACCTACATTTCCGGTGAATATTCTTGATATCTAAAATTTAGCACACTTCCTCTTACTAGCACTAAGCGAAACTGAAATATATATATATATATACAATTAAATAAGATGCATAATAGTTAAATGGTAGTTATATCAGTGAACTTAGTTAAGCCACTGTTCAAGTTATTTAGTAAATAAAATGAATACTGCTTTAAATGCTAATTGTGAACCAGTTTAATGAGCAAGAAGGAGAAACTATGGTGGAGTGGGGGGGCTAAGCAGGAGTGACAGGATGGGAAAACAGCTGAGTTTATGTTTTCCATTAATTGCACGTTCATTGCCGCCGCCTCCCAATGTCTTCCTCGCCGCCTCCCATCCTCAGCGGCAAGAGCAAGAAAAATTAGCACAAACTGGGAGCACACGTACAGCATTAATGAAAATAGAAGAAAGTACTTTGTAGTAAATTTACAGAGGAGAGAGCTTAATGTGTTAGCGCCAACAGCAGGCGTTCTTTTAAAAGGAATTCCTGTCCAAAATTGTGTGTTCTAAGAAAATGTATTTCTTTTCTCCCAAATTATTAATTTGCATTTAATTAGATTTTCTTTTTAAGGACATTTTGTGCTTTAATAGTATTAGCAATAAGATATGTAATTGTATAGTTTTGTGAAACAGATTTATAAAATAAAAGTTGCTAATGGTGTGCAGTTTAAGAGAGTGCTTTAAATCAGTAGACTAACACACGATACTGATGGGATAACAATTTACGATGTTACGGACTTTCGAATTGTGTTAACTTTTACAGAAGTAGAGAGAAGAGTATAAGGAAGGGCGGAAATAGAGCGGCCTACCATTATCAGGCTTGTTAATTTCATTTATTGACATTTACTGATATGTTCCTTGTTTATATACTTGAGTACAATTCTTCCCTTACTTGCTAAGAGGTGAAGTGCTGGGTGCAATCTTGGCTTACTCCAAGGAAAGGTTTGGGCGTCAACTAGGGTGAGGCTGTCCTGATATTATTTTCTGACAACGCGAGTAGGGCAGTTTTGATGAAGCGGTAGTGTCGTGAACTTCTGACGACGAGTGTATAACAACTAAGGTAAGGCTGTCGTGACTTTATCTTCTGACAACGAGTGGAGGATAGCTCTGGTGAGGCTGTCGTGATGTTATCTTGTGGTCGTGTATCTAATGTATTTTAGGAATTGGTAAAGTGTTGGAGTGTGTCATTTCAGAGGTAAATCATTTCCGAGTTACAGATTTCTTGCAATATATTAGTTAGCCTTGGTTACTAGAGTTGGCCCTGCAGGAATAAATAAACCACCAGCCATTTTTTCAGGGATTTTTTCGTGGCTTAATAAACCTATTGCATCTAACCAATACCTACACCACTTAGTTTATGAGATCACGATTTGGTGAATTTATATTTGCTATCTCCGAGTGACTAACATTCAACTTAAACTGCAGAGATTTGTTTTTCCGTGTATAGTCTGCTCTTCAGCTTACGGTCAACGACTGGTTTCGGCCGCTCGCCTATTTTCAGCTCGTCTTGATAAAAGGTGTGATAGGTGTGACTGCACAATGTAACTGACTGCATAAAGTCAGTTTAAACATTTATGTGTGTGTGTAAATTTCAAAAGAGTAGTTACAAACTATTTTACCATTTCAAGCCCATTCAGAAATATATGAATTACATTAATATGGCAATTATATATAACACCGATTGAATCAGAAATTGGCCATTAACATAAATGTTTGGAGTACTTATAACATGAGAGATAATTAGATAATTAACGGTCACAATACCAGAGAACAAAAGAAAATTTGTGAAAAGGAAAAGAGAGAAAAAAAAGAGAAAGCTGTTAAATTGAAATAATGTTATCAAGTTAACAATTGATAAAGTATAAAAGTGGAATGTTGATGACGAAGATGTTGTTATGCAAGAACATCCCTCTTCTTCTGGTCCTTTCTTAGCTTGTTTTACAAAAGAAAAGACCATAGTACCATGGTTTTCCTTCTTCACCTTCGTTCTATCGTCTGGCCGACTTAGGTAATAGGTTTTAGAAATAAGAACGACAATAGGAACAAAAGAGAACAAGGAGAGGTTGCACAACCCGATTTCAATGACAAAGGCCGCTTTAATCAGTCTCATTCCCTCTTTCTCTCTTCCGCTCACCGCCTGTCCTCAAACTCCACAATATTTTCACGACTTCTTCCTTTGTATAGTCCAAGGAGACCACCTTGGCGAGAATGAGATGGGTTTAAGGGAAAGAGCCAGGGCTTCATAGAGAAAGCCGAGGGAGAGATATGGGTGGCCATGCCTTTCCTGGAAAGGGAATGCTGCAAGAAAAAGAAATGTACAAAAAAAAAGCATAGAGCCACTTCTATGGAGATGTATTACCATTATCACTGGAAAAGCAAGGGAGATCTGCAGCAGGGAGAAGGAGGTTTGTTGAACAACTGATCAAAAAGGGGAAAGTCAGAAGAGGGTGACTTGAAGTGGATTGTTGTGGTTCTCTGCTACCCCTCCAGCAGGCTGCAGTACAACTACAGAGCACGAAATGTGTCCTTCAATAAGTGGTTTGAACATCTTTCACCGAGATCCTAACCAACAAAACTTGATTATCTCCACAGCTGTCTTTATTATCTCTTTATTAGATCGTCACCAACAAAAACAACCACCTGTATATGATTTTTATTATCCAATCTTAAACCGGCAAGTGATAGTCATTTTATTGGTAAATGCAAATTATGATATCTAAAAGAATCAAAATAAGAGTTGATAATTAACTCACAATTTTCAAAAGAAAAATACATTTTTAGTAGAAAAATTAATTTGATAACTTCAGGAACTTTTATTGTTTGCTAAAATTGTATTAATGGAACAATAAACGACTGTTTTCCCTTTCTCTTTCACTTCCGTTGGTAACAGGAAGTATTGCGATCGTATCAGATTTTCGATATTGAGTTTTTTAATAGAAAAAGCGCTTTTTAAAAACTGATCTTTTGGGTGTTTGGGGGGTTGTCAACATAACTCAGAAACGGAAGATCCTGGTTAGTTTAGGCTATCAGAGAACCCGACAATAAGGTTTTGGTCAAAATTAGATCAACCGGAAGTAACAGTTTACAGAAACATTTTTTTAGTTTTTGCGTTTTTTTTAACTTGCTATAGTAACTATACATGATGCTGTATGCTCCACGCAGATACTGAGGCTTCGGAAAGGTCGCTGTCAGTGGGAGGCTACTCTCCAACACGGGTCCATACTACAGAAGTTGGCAGCAGTTCCCTACTCTCCCTTCCAAGGATGTTTTGATTATAAAGCAGAGGCGGCCGAATTGCAAAACGCCTGAATATAGACTTGCGGGAGCAAGACGATGGTCTAATATCAAGAAAATTCGGCAATCTCTACGAGAGGATGCGTTTGAAAAATGGAGTAAGTGTATGTGGCTAGGGCTTGGTATCCACCATTTTAAAGGTACTCCTAAGGCCAATAAATTTATCTGTGACAAGAGACTTCTATCTGGATCTAAATGGACGAATGCCCTTAAATTGAATATTAATTATGCTCCACTGCGTGGTGTACTGGAGTTGGAGGCCAAATTACAGGAGATATTGGGCCCCTCTACCGCAAATGCGGCAGGGAGAACGAAACAGCGCCTATCTGCTGGGAAGCTGGCCTGACAATATGCTCTTTGTTATGCGCCGCCATCACAACATTAAGCACAGGATAATGGAGCTAATGTCAGAACAGGTTTATTAGTGCCCAGAGGAGGTTTACGCAATAGATGAAGAGGGCTCCACAAGGTATGCCGACATCTTTGCCTTTCACATTGATAATAAAGTAGCCTAGATCTTAGATTCCACCATTCGGTATTAAAGTAATGATATGGACCAGGCTTATAAAGTATACCGGGAGAAAGAAAATATTTATAACAAATATATTGGTTTCTATAAAGGAAAGTTTCTCGAGGAGTAGGTAAAAGGGAATTTCATATATGTGGTTTATGGCTTGGGTCAAAAGGTACAATCCCAACTCTTACCCGTAAGTTTCTTGACGAGGTCGGAATAGACTCATCACTCTGACTACTCTGGCAGAATCTATACTAGTAGATTTTCTAGGGATTTTAAACTCTCATATCTATGGACGGTAGTCTTTGGCGAGAATTATTATACTTGTTGCATTTGAAGATAATACTGACCAGCTTGATAGTTGAAAAAGGATTTTATTTTATAATGAGATATTTGTATGGCAGTTTTATTTTATATGTTGCTGTCACGTCCTCCGCTGACTGATCAGAAAGCTGTATGTTCGCATCGCAATATAGTTGTGAGCCCCACTTTTAGATATAAGGTGGTGTGTGTGTGTGTGTGTGTGTGTGTGTGTGTGTGTGCATGTTTGGATAAGTGGTAGAACGTTATACGTGGTAGACATACAACGGATAAGTGGTCTGTAACTTTAATGAAAATCGCAACAGGCGTTATTTTATGTTTGAGGTTCCAGTGAATTCCTATTTTTGAGGTAATTTGTTTATAATCCAATACACACACAACACACACACACACACAAATGTATATATACAAAACAGAATAATTTTTGAAAACAACTTTTCTCTGTTCAGTGAACCTCAAAAAATAGACTTTCCACTGAAGGAGGGAAATTACATATTTTGAGAAACTGACAAGATCGTAATACTTCTTTTTACAAGCTGTAAGAGAAAATAAAAATTGTTTACCTGAATGCAAATTATGGAATATCCATTAGTAATAAAATTATATAATAAGTCGAAAGCACAATAAAAAAACTGTGAATAATTGAATAAAGAAAGTATTATATTTCATACACAAGTTTAGAGTGTATTTATTATTCTTGAAGCTGTTTGAAAGTGTATTCTGAGCAACATTCCCTTTCTGTTGGCCGGTCGCTCAGCTGAGGCCGTGATGTGCTCTCTCAACGAGCTGAGAACTTTCCCTTTTTATCTCACTCTCTCTCTCTCTCTCTCTCACTCTCCCAATGGATGTATGTGGTGGGCTGGGATGGTTGGCAGGATATCATGAGCAGGAAGTATGTAAAAGAAGGAAACACTTCAGGATACATAGAGAGGTATGTATAGAGAAGAAAAACCTTTGAGTTTTCCCCCCTCTACACACACACACACACACACACAATATCTATCTTTCTTCTCTCCTTTTCTTCTCTTTTCTCTTCTTCACATCTTCTTTCACTTTTCCTCATGTTTTATTTATAGATATTACAAAATATAACATATAAAACTCCAGTGTTTTTTCACTTTATGCCAATTTGAAGAACAACGTAGTTATCCTCTCTTTCAGTCCGCCCCTTCCTCATCCTACTTTTCCTGCCTTTTTATACAAGATGTACTTTTTTTTTTTAACTTTTTATATTTCTTACAATTTATTTTTTATTGACGATTTACATAAAAACTAGTTTCTATTTTTTTCTTTATGTATTATACATATATATTGTAGTAATAAACAATAGTCAAAATGAAGTTTTTGCTATAGTTTTCATTATACTTAACTCTGCTTTGTTTACTCTACACACTCTTATTGTGAATTACTAAAAATTCTAAATGTTGATGAGTAGTGTTGAAATAGATGAACCAGTTAACAGCCTAGTTATTTTTTAGTTTAAGCATACATTTTAGTTTTACTTCATTTCCTGACATTTCAACATTTTACAAGTCATTTTCAGATGAAGTATTATTTATTTTAAAACATTTATATTAAAATCTTGAAAGTTACAGTTGTGATGTAAGCGTTGTTATATTTTTTTTTCTCAGAAACAGAGAACGTGTTGAGAAATGCGAAGTGGAAAAGTAACTATATGTTACTAATCAGAATAATTGATTATAAAACTTCAAAAGTTAGCCACCATCTTTGCTCTATTCTAGGTGCCACTCTCAAATACAGCCTAGTAAAACATAAATCTAATTGGAGCAAAATTTTAATTCTATATAAAAAAATTTAACAGAACTAAATGCAGTTAGTAACTACGTGGTGCTCAACTTTAAATTAACTAATTTCACTACAAATAATTAATAAGTTTTTAACCAATGTTCAACATATTCAGAAAATAAACAGACTACTCAAGGAATTTTTTTATTAATAATAAAGTAGATTATACCAGTTTTATAATCAATATTTCTTCTATTCTGACTGATAACTTATAGTTACTTTTCCACTTCAAATTCCTCAACACGTTCTCTGTTTCTGAAAAGAAAAAATTATAACAACGCTTACAACACAACTGTAACTTTCAAGATTTTAATATAAATGTTTTAAAATAAATAATACTTCCCCTGAAGATAACATGTAAAATGTTGAAACGTCAGGAAATGAAGTAAAACTAAAATGTATACTTGAAATAAATAACTAGGCTGTTAACTGGTTCATCTTTTTCAATATCAATACAACGCCATAAAATCTGCAACTATGTAATAACTACAAATTCCTGTTTACTAAATTCCTGTATTATGTAATAACTACAAGTTCCAAATGATTACTCTATTCCGAAACGTCGCTTCAATCTCAAACCACTGTCCCTAACTGTTATCACGAACATCTGCCAGATTTTTATACAAAATGCATATATTCTATTAAAATAAAAGTGCAGTTAGTCAGATCTTAATAGAAGTGCTGGTCGCCGAGTTCAGACATGGTTCTTCAGCAGTTCCAAGTAACACAATTTTGGCAGCTTTAACTTTTGTACGTATCAAAGGTATTTAGCCTGTTGACTAAGGGACGAATTCGGCTAGCTCCAAGTCCAATAGACTATTCACTTAATGATCAAGCGGGGTGTAAATCTCTAACTTTGCTTGGACTTTCTCCGCAATACTGCTACATAAAGGAAGCCCTATATCGATCGGAAAAACGATCTTAATTTCCTTTTGCACAAGAGCCTGTTGTGAATGACTATTCGACCTGTTGAAATTACCCTGCCTCTAATTCAGTCTTCCCTGGTCATTCTCTCTTAAGACGGAGGAACATAGCGTACTACATATAAATCAGTAATCATTGAATATGTGTTACTCATTGAAATGTGTTAATCATTGAAAGTTTAATTTACAGAATCTTTGTAATGTCAGGTGAGATACATAGTAGTCGCTTCGGTAGGTAACAGCCACACACATCAGGTCAAGACTTTCATAGTGTAAGAAAGCATATCCTTGTTCCTGTCTTTCTTATACATTCCCTGAATTTATTGGTTACAGCAACGTACTTCAGTGTACCCTGCTTAATGCAATCTACTACTTCACTTTATGCCAATGAAGACTTTCTATCTTCTGTTTCGACACCTATTATTCCACTTTCTTCCACATATTTGCGTGATACCTACTTGAGTGTCTATGCCAGAAGCGTTTATTCTGGAGCAATATCTACCGTGGAGCTCTTTAATATATCCATTCCGTCTCGATCTCCATGTCATACCCATGGAATTGTCACCAATCTTCGTTTTTCTAGGTCCACTTGTCTTTATTGGATTTTATTATTACTTATCTGTTCTCAGCTGAAAGCTGGCATTTTTTTTAAAGATGCGAGTTACACCAAGCATACTTTTATTCCCAATTTAGGAATAGCCGCATAATGTGTAACAAAGTTGTTAAACCTCTCATTGCCATCAGGTAGTTTTTCCTACCTTGTGGTAGCTGATCTATTCTGTATCTATACCTAAGATTAGTAGCGCCAAAAACGCTGAAGATTACAGATTTATTGGCCTTATGTATGTATTGGTAAAGTTGTTTGAAGTTCTTGTTTTGGACCATTTAAGCATCTTTAGCGGGGTAATTTCAAACAAACAGCATGGTTTTTTTGGGGCGACCAGGTATCTTTGGGTCAACTAGGTATCTTTCTTTCAGTTTCTGTCTAGAGAAATTAATAACGGCGTACAAGTCACTTCAGCAATTAACTTAATGGTAGAAATTGCAGGGCTCTGTATATTCTCGATGGTTTGATGCAGAATCAGATGTTACTCAAGGAACGCATCTTGGCCCTTGGCTCTTCCTCATTTCTATTAATGATTTGATGAAAATTTCCGACACCGAAGTATTTGCGTTTGCTGTGGACCTCAAAGTTTTTCGAAAAGTTCTCTCCTTGACAGACTGTCCAAAGCTACAGCATTATCTTCGAATAAATGGTGCAGTGGTAATGGAATGGAACTTAATATTAAAAATGCCATGTTATTTCTTTTTATCGAAAAAAAGGATTTCATTAATTATAATATGCTATCGATAACCAACAAGTTGCCCGAAGTGATAATGTGAAGGACCTAGGTGAAGACCTGTCGTTCAGGAAACACACGGAGGAGACACTTTGATACTCTAGAGATGAGGAAATTGCGAGCTGATCTAATTTTCTTGAATAAGCTATTGAGTGGAGATATTGATTGTCCGGAGCTACTTGCCGCAATTTCATTTCATGTGCCTTCGATTCATTATCTTTCGTTGTTCCTTTATACAAAAACTCAGATATGTGCTAACAACGACGTCATCTCAAGAATTGAATGATTTTGTAAAGGATGGAATGATTTTGTACCCGGAGATTTTTATTTCCAGAGTTCGGCTGCTTTATTTAAAGTATATTTAAATTGTAACATATGTAGTTATTGATTTTTTATATCCACATTTTGTTTATATATCTATATCTATATTTCTGCTGCATTGACTCCAACCATTTTGGCGCTAGCTGTTGTTCGATTTAAGTGAATAACTAAATAATGGGGCATGTATCCCAGATGATAGGCTTTTGGATTTAAACGCCTAATCCAGGCGAAGATTGAAAAGCATAAAACGCCAAGAAGGCATGCGGTGTCAATTCCGGTAGCAGAATCTCTCTGCTCTCCATACTCCTGAATTTCTTCCACGAGCTCTCTTTTCTGAGCTTCTCCTCAGCGGCATTAGTGTTCAGCACAGCGATTATTATTATTATCAAAAAACAGCAGTCCGCTTGTTATTTGTACCGGTATGTTTCAGGAATTCAGTTAGCCTTAAAAGCGGTATAAAGTAACAACGTAGCGAAAGAACGCGTAGTAACTGGATTAGTTACAGAGTCAAGAAAGGAACACAGTAACAGATCGTTGAAGATATCTGTCTGAGACTAGCGTTGTTCACTTTTGAAATAATAATAATAGAGAGAGAACACTTTGCCGTATTGAACGTATAATAATAATAATAATGTATTTAAACTAATCAAAACATTTAGAATATTGAAGTTGATAAGCGCAACTATAAAATACACTCGGAGGGTTGTAAGTTAAACAAGAGTGTAAAAAGTAAAGAAGTTGAAACAAGACTTACTTAATCAAGTCCTGCAGTATCTTGACTATTTATAGTAAAGAAGTGGAAAGAGAAAACTACTGGATTGGGGGGTTTAATTAACCCTAGTAGTTCTGGAGGGTGAATTCTGTATGTGTGTGTGTGAGTAAGGGGAAGGTAATTCTGGCGTCCTTGATATAACCTATCCAAGGTTGTTGTTTTAAATGTTGCTATAAATAGACAAAAGGTCTCTTTCCTTCATTCAATCTTCTTAATTTTCCCAAACACCCCTCTCCAAATTTATTCATCTTCTATAATGTGGCGTCCCCTTTCACAGTGGCTGTACCAACTAAACTTCTGAAGTAACTCGAACCTCCCACTGCTGTCCATGAAGTTTCATATTAGGCCTCCATTTCATATTCTCTCACCACTTGAATGATTTACACTTTTCTTAATATTAGAAGCCATATAAATGAAAAAAATGATTTAAGGCTATCTATTTATTACATAAGTATGTATATTAGGTTTGTAATAGAGGAGCCTACGGTCGTTAATTTTGTTAAAAAAAAGAAGAGAAAAACGTTCTAAAGCTTGGTATATATTAGAATTACCTTCATTAGAGCCATTAACTTGCACCGAATTAATTTAATGTTATATTTATTATCTCTATAAGGGGTCACGGAAGTTGGGCAGGTCACGGAGGAAGCAGAGATTTTTGCGAACGGACGGTAGGGTTTATAGTATTTCTAAAAGTAGAAATGGTGCAAAAGAGTTTAAAAAAAATTTGCATGCATGTTTTATTTTGTGTCGCCTTGTGGAAATTAACGTTTTTAAAAAAGCAAAGCGCCCAGCGCCTACAGCTCCCGGCTTTTTATTCTGACAGCGCTTGATACATATTCATTAGGACCAGAAATCTACTAGCGCTATCTTTGTTCACCGCATGCCCTACTCTCTGCTTTCTCTCCGTTCACTAACTACTTCATTTCGCGACACTACTACTCCAGAACTCCATGTCTAATGGAAGGCAATGGCGGCGGTAGGGTGGGGAGAAGTGAATTCTTCCAAATCCCAAGAAGTCGTTAATTAAGGGTAAACCCCTTTAGGGACATTAATATAAAAGTTCTTTTTTATTTTGGGCTTTAAAAATGAATCTAATGATTCATGGAAAAAATTTAATATCATTTCTAGAGTTCGCTTGCTAATAAAATAAAACTTTGAAACAATAAAATGCAAAAGAAACTATAGTATTGTTTTCTTTTAATTAAAATTACAAAACTTGTAGTAAATGTGTATTTGTAGTAAATGTATTACTATATATAAATGTACAACAGGACTTTCTTTTACTGCAATTTATTATAGATATAGTTTGTTCAAACTTAGATTTGTTAACAAATTGTTTAGTTATCTTGAATCTTGCACAAATTGGGGTATCTACGTAAATGCAAAATAGCACTTTAGAGTGATCCGTGACGTAGCAGATCCTTTCCCCCCCCCATACCATCGGAAATAATTTTTTTTCGGAAAAATTGTCAATAAAAAATGATGGAACTTAATATGTAGTTATTATAACAAGTGTAGGTTGGTATCTGTATTGAAGAAATGCAATTTTCACTAAAATATAATAGTTACCCTAAACTTCGTGAAACTGTGTAGCAGGGGGAAATTGTTAATTGATAATGGGCTCATTGGATATGGTACTATGTAATGGACGCACTGTCTCTGATAAGCTCGGCATGTTTACTTTTATTTCTAGAGTAGGTGGGAAATGTATTATTGATCACATGTGGATTAATGAAGATAGTATAAAACAAGTAAAAGATTTAGACTCTATTAACATAAACCATATCTTAGAACATAAAGCCGTCGTTTTGGAATTATTTGGGAATACTAATCAGTCTAGTTACTAAATAGTAACGTACAAAATAATACTAGCAATACTAGTGATGATGGTACAATATCGGATTTCAAAATTATGAACACAATTATGGTATAAATTGGGATGATAACAAATTGACTTCCAAAAATTTTTCACAAATGATAGTAGATTTCTTCAACAGTGCGTCATCTGAGGAATTGTATGTAAATATTGTGAAAGCTATGTCATTCTGCCCATCTTGGCAATTTTTTTCATTTAAATAATTATAGAAAATATAATCATGTCAATAAAAATAAATGGTTTAACACTGATTGTAAAATTTTAAAACAAAAACTGAAGTCTGAATATAGAAAATGTAACTAATTTCGCTGAACCCTACCTTATAAATTTTTATGGTTACATACAGAATATCGTTTTTGTATTAAAGATACGAAAAAGTATAAGATAATATTATCTACTCTCAATTGTCAAATGCAAAACATCGTAAATGTTTTTGGTTATTAAATCATTGTCAAATTGTACTCTATCACAGAATATAATAGACAGCAATTCATGGAAATTATTTTATACTAATGTTTATGCGCCAAATATACGTTTTCTCTCACTAGTGTAACTCATCTAGTGCTCGATTTAGATATTTCTCTCGATGAATTTGCTGTTAGTAACGCTGGAAGTACCAAGTCTCCGGTAGCAGATTTAATAAGTTACGATATATTAAAAACACTTTCAGACTGCTGGGAACATTATATTTCACTCATGTATAATATAATATTGAGTTACAGATTGTTCTATTGATATGGCACAATTAATTTACCAGATTCTGAATAGGTGTTTATTTTGGTTTAAGTCGGGGATGAAGGAAAAGGCGCCATGGGAGAGTTGCATGGGGGCGGCGAAATCGATATATAAATCCTTATATCCTGGAGAAGAGTGCCAGGAGCTATATACTACACGCAACATTACGCACACTCATGCTTGACAAATAATTCATACAAACCACGGCCGCCAAGAAAGAGGTCGTATATTGCTGTTAGTACACGCATAAACACACGTGTGTGTAGCACACATATGCCGCTAGAGTGCAGTAATTTCCTCCAAATACCACACACACACACACACACAGAGCAAACAATGTATCCTGTCGAAAACTGTTTCTATTCTTTTGAATAATTCTCCACATTTCTGTTGCTAACTCTACATTTACCCAACTTGAATTCTTCCTAGTTATTTATTTAATACTTTTACTGTTCTTTAGAGCACTTATTAGTTATTAATCACCAGAAATATCAGTTTAGCGGCGGCTCTTTTAATCTGAAACTAATTCTCATGAATATTGTTTTCTTTAGTGTGTTTTGTATGAAAGTATAAATAGGTGAGCAATGAATCGCAGTAAGTCGAAGCTGATATAATCTTTCTGATTAATGATTTGACAAAGAAAGTAGCAAACAAACAATAAAACTTAATACTTAAATAAGTTTTTTATTTCAACTTACCAAAATGCAACGAAATTCTTTACAATATTGCCGCATATTTCTACGCGAATTGATAATAAAGGGGACAATTAGTTGTGGGAGCCCCCCTTACTGTGTTTGAAAATCTGACGGGTCACACGGTTGATCCAGTCGTATTTTTTACTATTCTATTTATATGAGAATTCATGCAATTTTTTATTTGTTTTATACTAATTATAATTAGTGCCTTGCACGACATTGCATTGATTGAAGGATTATGTTGGCTAACATGTCTGATTTGTGAAGCAGCGCTGTCTCTCGGCACTATCTCTTTGGGTCTAGCTCAATGAGTCAGTCGAGCCTTTTTCCAAGTACAAGCCACACGCACTTGTTGTTTTTTGCTTCCTGGCCACTGACGCCATCTTGAACAATCAGCACATGCTTTCTCGACCGGAAACCAACTCTATTACAGCTCCAAGCAGCTAATTCTTACATCTGAATCTAATTTTATTGAAGACATCTCATCACAAATACTTTCAAGAGGAGTTATTGCAACTTCGCAATTAATCATTTATCAGGTTGGGACGCCAAGGCTGGGGTAAGTAAGAACAGTTATTTGGTCCTTTCCCATCCCAATTTCCTTTAATTATTATTATTATTGCCAACATTTATCTTAACGTTCTTGCTTCACTAGCTGAGGACTTGGCAACCTTAAAGAAGCATCTTACAAGATTACTTACTGTAATAATCAACTCAATTGGACGATCCAATTCGCATAACTGACAACTTTAAGTGCAGTGTAATTCATGATTTAATGTTTTAGATTACCTTATTTAAGGAACTAGTACCAGTTTAATTTAATAGCTGAATAACGCAGCCTTACTCGACAGTGTGCCCAGCCAGATATAGCACTTTTATCTCACTTCTCGTATCCTGGGAATCTTCACATCTAGGTAATTCTTTTGGTTAACTAAACTCTTTTTGCATGTGCTACATTAACTTCTGCCAGCACCTATTTCAAGGGTGTATAACTTTATCATATAATCCTTAATTGGAGCTGTTACCTATCTCAAGACATTGTGGCAGTTTAAATACATTATTTTTAATAAGTGATTCATAAAGGTGTATTTTCTTCTATTAACATTGCTCTATTCTTTGTTTAGAGCTGGTCCTTCATTGATTAGAAGCTGGATCGTGGGGTTTGTTCTCGCATCCTTAGCTTCAGACGCCAGTACCTAGGATTTGCATGTGATCTACATCACTATTCAGGCCATTACCAGTGCGTTGAACAACAACGTTGCCCGCTGAAGACCAGGAATCGGGTTATCACTGTATTTACGTGTAGTGACGGAAATAAATGTACAGTTCAAAAGAACTTTTTCTTATTACCCCGCCCACCTGAATCCCAATCTTTAGCAAGTGGAATAATTCCCAGTAAATGTTCCACAAATATATTTATATATCTTGTTTGGATACATTACTTACTGCGTACATCTCTATAGAAGTTAGATCTATTTTAAACATTTTCACTTTCTCTTACTGCACTGGTCACAAATATTGCGATCGTGTTATTTTTTCAAAAGTAAATTATGAGCGGTTATAATTTTTTTGGCATCCCCATTCGAAAGAGTGATTTTTAGATACTAATGCATGTGCGTGTGTGTACGCGCGGATGATTTATGTGTGTGTGTTTTGTATGTTCGTGCAAAGCATAGCTGCGCCATACAACTAACACAACCTATATGAATATAAAGCCCCTATTCTGCTCTAAGGCGGGAAAATATGATACCGACTAATGAAGAAGATAGCCAAACACGTGGATAGCCAAGCTGCACTAAAGGTTCCAAATTAGTGCGTGAATATAAGAGAGGACTTAACGGCTCGATCAAAGGTGTATAGTGGAGGTCTCCTGGGTACCCGAACATGCTGGTAGAGAGAGCGGACGAGTTGGCTGAGATGGGTTCCCCATTACCGTTTTGTGGTCCCGAAGTAGCAGCAGCCGTCACAAAGCAATAACGCAATAGAGAACTGGAGCAGCATTGGAGTGAGAAGGAGGGGTATCCGCTACGCTAAAAGATGTATAATAGGATAAGACAGAGGAATTTGAAGTATCTATACTCCTTGAGTAGGATAAAATTGAGAGTTTTGTGTATATTGTACATACAGAACACAACCACCAGTGGGTGCAGTATCCAGCAGTAGGTCTAGTCCTATATGTAAGAATTTTCAAGAGGGAGTTCGGGAAACAGTGTATCACTGGCTAGGACAGTATCCCCGTTTAGTTAATACAAGGTTTCGCATAATTGGAAGGTCAACACTTTCAAGAGACTGCTTGGGGAAGTCGAAGTTTAGGAAATCTTAAGACATTTAGCCAGTCCTGTAGATTGCTAAGGAAGGCTTCATGGGTGAAGCTATTGTGGGTGGATAAGAGCTTAGGTCGCACGCTCGAGTACGAGAAATCATACATAATAATGGTAATAATGAAGGAGTTATGGAAAAACCGCCGAAAGGTGGATGTCCAGTAGTTCACGAGTAGTTGATGTCCCGTAGTTGATCATTAGCTACCACTCTCACAAAAGGAAAAGAATTACCAAGAACTTCTACCTTCGGCCGCTCGCCATCATATTCCTCTTTTACATTTGACATCTCGCCCGCCCTCCTTAGAAGGATCTTGATACTTTACACGCAACATATTTAGCGGTTTTTTATTTCACTTTTATTTTTCCGAAGTGGTAACTAAAAAAAAAAAAAAATCATTGGATTAGAAGTGGTGGGAGTGGTTCAGCTAGAAATGTCACTGGGTCGCTACACAAAAAGGGAAAGTGGGGGAAGAAATAAAAACGCCGATTAAAAAACACTGGTCCCTCCAAAATGAGGGCGGAGGGTGAATCATGAATACAAATTAATTTTTTCTGTTTACTTTCTTAGAGCGACAGAACCCCCTCCCATACAAGTGAAACACTTATACAATGGAAAGTGGCAGAAGTGGTTTATGATTAATATCAGGAAGCGAAATGGTAAATAATTAAATTCAGAAGTAGATTTCATGTATTCCATGAAAAATATTTTAAAAATCATTTATATTATTAATTTTAATGCGGAATATTATGAATAGCAAACAGGAGCATTATTGCAGAAAACGACAATAATAAGGACCCATTCTTAAATAGATTTATTTTACTTTCTTTTTTATTTAGAACAAATGCTTATATTTAGGACAAATTTCAAAACCTGAGTTTAAAACGAAAATATATGTTCGAGGTCCTCTAACTATGAAAAAGAAGATTTTATAGTAAAGAATGGATAGTTAATAGACAGCGACTCTCTAAAACGATGAATTCTATTAAATTCAAAGTGATCTTTGTTTTGTCTGGATATGAAAACTCATTTTTCGGTAGGCTTATACAAGTATATTCCTCACGCGTTGGTCTCGTGGCTAGCGCACTCGCCTTTCGTGCGAAAATTCAGGGCTCAATTCCCGTGAGGGTAAAGTCGGTGTTTACCCAGCATTGTGATAAAATGTCGGAAGTTACAGTTAGTGCCGTAGGAAGCGAAGGCTGGAACTAAACGGCGTGGGAACTGCTTACCACACGCCCCCCCTATTCAAATCGCCGTCTGGCAAGCTTTGGCCCTTCTTGGGCTGTTGCGCCATAAGTTTTATATATATATATATATATGCGTGATAAGATGGATCTAAAAGTTCATTAGGTAATCCCTTGCTAAAGTTTTAATGCAGACTTGCTTAACCAAAGCTGTGCAGCTTTATCAGTTATTGTAGTATAGAGCTGACCGAATACTGTAGGAGCAGAAAACATCTGATTAACCTTGGGGATCGAGCGAACAGGAAAAAATCTGGCAAGAGCAAAATACTTCCAAATAGCCTGAAGTCAACTGCTTGAACGAGAAGACTGGAGGCTTGGGACACGTATCTGACTGATAGGACAGTGATTTAACATCTATTAACCGGAGGATTTTAAATCCTTTTTGGTCGCGATAATCGTAGGCGGTTGAGACTATTTCTCCTTTTCCTTATTTGGAGAAACGGCAAGGAACCTCGACATGAACGCTTCGATCAAAAGATGGTTTTATTCATTTCTTTTTCAATTTTTTGCAAGAACATTTTCAGCGAAATGCAAGAAATATATTAATGATAAATCTATAAACTTTGTTTACTTATTAAACATATAGCGGCCTACCACTTTTATTAAAGACATACTTTTTAAGACAGTTGATGATGGATTCTGGGAGGGGATATTATGAACTTAAGTTCCCCCTTAAGTGTCATTTTCTGGATCCGATGAGAAAGCTCCGGGAGCCAAAGGCCATAGATGTGGACGCGCCTTAAAAAAAAAAAAAGAAAATAAATAAAGTCAATTTGTGCAGAGTGATTTTTGAATTCGTCGAAAAGTGCGCGTGTTTCTCTGTACTTTTCTGAACACTAAGTCTTGGAACGGTGAAACTATGGCATTGACAGTCAAGCAGGTTTCTGATCAACTTGTGTACAGTTTTGTACTATGCTGATGCGATTTGTACCAGTAACACTTTTATTTTGGTGTCGCAAATTTCTTTCATCGCTACAGTAACATCTTTAACGGTTCACCAGCAATATTGGTGAAATGTAATTCAGATGTTTTCAGTGCATGTGTAGACATTTTTCTAAATGATTCTTTATGATATTAGTGATGATTAATTACAGTAAAATCAATGTTTTAATATTTTTTGATATGGACAAGTTTGGTTGTCTGATGGAAAATTACTACTAAAATTCGCGTTTGAAAAACCAAAACTTATGGATGTAACAATACAAACCATTGTGCAGATTGGTTAGAATATAACAATCATTAGAAACATGATGGCTTTGGTGAAGAGGTGTAAGTTGTAATTAAAATGTGGTAGTATACTTCAATATCATGTTAACCGATGATTTTATATATATAATATATATATGCTACATGTATTATATACATGTTCATCAATGTTGAATTCATTAATGAATATATATATTTTATAGAGTAGAGTGGGGAATGAGAAGTACGTATTGGAGAGGGAATCTCAGCAAAGTAATAAGTGTGAAGCTAGGCGTCCTTCCCCATACCGAAGAGTACGTCGTACAGACTGGCAGTAGTAGGCAGATCTTAAAGCAAGTAATGAGCAATTACTGAGAAGCACTCCTGTTGCAGTGGTAAGTCTGCCTGCAGGCGTTCCCACCACTCCCTTGTACAACGCTCTTCACTGTCTTTATCAAACTTATGGTTTTCCCGTATAATAACATCTCTGTCTGTGAATGGCGGATTCCTTCTCTCATTTAATGCTTACACTTCACTCACTCTCTTGCTCTCTCTCTCTCTCTCTCTCTCTCTCTCTCACTCTCTGTTCCTTGAGTTGTGCAATTACAAACTCCACATGTATATACAGTAGAACATAACCCTAACACAGCTCCGTCTTCAAACAAACTGTTATATCAAAACCTTTCTACTGCTAGTAGAGAAACCGGGCTTCCGCCAACTCTAAAGTTATTACATAATACAGACGATGATGTCATATTAATATGTAATATAGGCGGTAATAAGAAAGGAGGCCTGCAATATCCTCCTTGTTCGCTAACACTCGATAACTTAATAACACTCAACGGAACAGCTAGTCACCTACACACTTGATTACATATGTATAAAATAATGTACATATTATGTATATTATTGTTGTATACAGAATATTATAACTAAACTGTGATATCAGTTTTCACTTATTAGTTACCGTGTTATTGCAAACATTTATATTAATTTGGATATAAAAACCAACTAGTGTGACAACCTCACAACCCCATCAACTTCCTTCAAGAATCAAAGGCTAATTATACTTCCAATTTGAAATGATTACTACATTTTTAATCTCCTTTACAGATGGCGGTCCTGTACAAAGGTATTCGAGGCTTTATCAAAAAGCAACCGGACTGCATAATCAAAACTCATATGGCATTAATTAAATATGGGGCGGGAGTTGGATAGTGGTTATGAGCATGGACTTGTAACTAGAGAGGTCTCCAGTTCGAGTCCCGCGGCCAACTGCTACATTTTATATTCTTTTAAAAAATTTTAATGGTAAAGTAGGTGCTTGTGCTCCCCGTCCACGATACTAATTTGGTAGTTGGATGTTAAGCCCGCCTGAAAAAATAGGCATTACTTTATTTTACTTAAAATATTATTTTCTAACATATGACCCTTCTACAACCGGATACTTTTGCATTCCAAACTTCCTCTATAAAAAGTAGCAACCTTCGAGGTTAACCACCTCAAAATAGCCTGTTAAGTCGTATGTTGACTCCCATCTAACTCTTTTACGTGCTCATTTAGTTTAGGAAATTTGGATACCCATCACACTAAAGCTTGGAAAGTCCCAAATCATCAGCTTGAACTGTTCCATAGGAGATGTCTAACTTTCTGGCAAACCACAAGATAAAAACTCGTCAATCCTCGTCTAACATTGCCCGAACATAGAGAACATGTCTTTGATGGACGAGGTGATGGACGTTTATCATCACTAAGCTCCTTTCTGCCTTCTTGGAAACGTTAGGACTCCGTGATTGATCCCCCAAAAACATTTGATCAGTGCATCCCTAATCTCTCCAATATTCTATCCGAGTTTAACCCTAAAGTTTATGTTTCCTCGAATTTTGTATCTTAAATTTTCCATGATATATATAAAGTGGCTATAAAAAAAATGTTATAAAAGGAACTGTTGAAAAGAATCAACCTAAAATTATGTACATAACTCACAAAACGTTATGCTAGTTACTTATGGCTAAACCCTCACAGCTACAGATAGACTGTATAAATAAAAGACATGGTAAAATCTGGGACAATATTATCCTATCATCTGGCAAAATAACAAGGAAAAGTCACTTTTGGGGAAACAAGAAATATTAGAAGCTGAAGAAAATGATGTGTTATCCGGCGCTTATAGAAGCAAGGAGACTTTGGGAAAGGCTCTTATTTAAGGAGAACTTCAGTTAACATCCACTTAATCAGATATCTGTAGGGCCAAAGAAATGGTTGGAGTAAGGCTAACAGTGTTGTGGTAACCAAACAAAAATTACAGACTTTCCTAGGAGTTTTCTTTTTTATAAACAAACAAACAAAAAATCGGTGTGAAAAACTCACACATATTTTTCTTACTCCCGTTCTCAAAATTACAATTGACTAATTTTTTGGTTATTGAACCAAATTTAATGAAATTCGTCGAAAACTGAAAAAACTGTTCAGTAAAAGCGCACTTCCGGTTTACTAATTTTCTTGAAACTCGGAATTTTGGCCATCTATTTATGTCTAATTAATTTTGTTTGGATGATAGTGTTGCATAATCAACTATGATAGCACTTAAGGGAAAAACATACCCCACCCATCCCCAAAAAGTGCCCTTAAATTAATTTTCCGAGAGAAATTTTTTAAATAAAAGTTGTACATCTTTGTATGTGTAGTTTATATATGACGTTAATGAAAATCGTCGGAGCCATTTTTGAAAAGATTGTGAAAAAGTGAAATAATCATTTAGTAAAGTGGTAAAGTAAATGCACTTCTGTTCATGCGATTTTTCAAACTCGGAATTTCAACAACATATTTAATTCTAATTAACATTATTTAGATGACAGAATTGTCTAATAAACTGAAATAGAACTTTAGAGGAAGCCGTAACGCCCCTCTCCCAAAATAGCCCTTAAATGAACTTTTCCGGAGAAATGTTTCAAATAAAAGTTGTAGCTCCTTAAATATGTAGTTGACGTACCAAGTTTCAAGAAAATTGTTACAGCCTTTTTGAGAAAATCGCAAAAAGTAAAAAAAAAAGGTGGTACTTCCGGTTGAGGAATTTTGACAGATAACCTACTGTCAGATCCCATGGTGATACCAAAACGGAATATCAAGTTTCAACTTTCTACGGTTTTTCCTTTTTGAGCTATGATGTTCAAATACATATACACATACACGCGAAACCACTTTTTTGGACTCAGGGGACCTCAAAACGGATATTTCCGGTGAAAACTCGAAACCGAAAATTTGACACGATCACAATACTTCCTCTTACTAGGAGTAAGAGAAAGTATTTTTTTCCTTAATAAGATTAAATATTTTTGATTAAAAATTTCTGGACAGACGTTTGACATCCCGGGTTACTCTACAAGCTCAACAAAATCCTTCCAAAACTCTTCTCATCCTTGTCCCCTATCTCAATGATCAATACTTTGAAAGTGACTCAGGAATCACTCTGTAATACAAATTATAGAGGCCTGGTTTCCTTAGAGTAATACCTTGGGCCAGTTCTCTCACCATCTACACAGCTGATATCTACTCATCTAGATACAATCTTGTAAGCTTCCGCGGATGACTCAGCAATCCTCTCCCGTGAACTTTTTTCCGTGACACAGCAATCCCCACCCCTATTATCAGCAGAAGCAATCTGCAAGTTCATCTATATGATGAGAGAAACTGGTTTCAGAAATGGAAAATAAAAGTGAACGGAACCAAACGCAGTGACAAATGATTTGATCAAAAAACAATTAACTAAATCGGTTTGTCAATAAATTAAAAAAAAAATTATTAATCAAAATCAACTATATTTCTCTTATACTAAGGAGAGGGATTGTTTTCCTCTCTATGTCAACCAAATTGCTACAACATATCCAGACAAAGAACGCTATCTGGGAATTTTACCTAGCACTTTGACTTAAGTGGAATCTCCATAAAAGACAAGTGAAAAGACGTGACAAAGTGATATAATTATTTAATTATTTAAATTAAGCGATTAATTGTACCACCTATTTGGATTTATGGAACAATTATGAGGTATAACCAAGCATTCCAACTCTCGTCGTATTCAATCATCATAATCCTAAATACTCTGCAGTATCACTGATGCTCCCTGCTATGTTTCCTTCACATTGACCAAAATGTTACTTTTGTCTCCGACTTGGTTCAAACTGGATGTAACATATGCCTATCTTTTTATGCCAATCCTTTTTATGCTTACTAGCACATTCCACGTATAGGAAAATATTCTATGTATAATATTGTTATAGAGGCAATAAGTGGAAAAAATCAGGTGAGGGGGGAATGGAAACAGAGCTTGAGAAAGTAAAAAAAAAAATGGAAAAACATATACACTCGCATTGGATTCTGATAAAAAGTAAAATATCCATTTATTTGGTAATGTTCATTTAACCATGAAGATTAACACATGTGGAGTATTGTTGGAACGTGTTGTATGTGTGCGTGTATGTATTGTATTTGATGGGGTAATACACGTTTACCTTGCTGTTTCACCAGAGAACCAATCCCAATGGCACCAACCAAGACTCCTAGCACCAACCAACAATCCTCTTCTCTCTCTTGCCGATGAATGTTTCATTCAAAACCACTATCTCACCATACCAGAAAATACATTGTATTCCCGTCATTCAGCTACCGGCTGGCTACTAACTCTTCAGCTCTCTAGCCCAGGGGTTCTGGAGTGGGTCTGGGGACCGTGTTATAGTTTTGTGTGTATGATTGTAGGCGGTAGCGCAAAACATAGCTGTTCACAATTCTCTTTTACTCCCATTCGGACACATGTTTAAATATTAATACTGGACCAGGAGGCCGTTCTACCATGTGAAGCCATTCTACTACATTCACTGCTCCGTATTCCTTCTCCATTTATTTCATAGTGGCTCTAACATTCTGATTTATTTATGTACTTTTTTCTTTTAAAATGATATGTTTACTTTCTCTTATTGCGAGGGAGTTTTGCGATCGTGTCAACTTTGAAAATTTAATTTCTTCGGAAATATACATTTTTAGTTCCTTTGAGAAAAATAAAAACAGTAGATGATCTGTTTTATGTGTTTCTATGTCGAAGTATTACGAAGTGGAAATAAAGTATGTCAAAAGCGAACAAAAACCTTCAATCGGTATGACAGGTGCATCATGCATAGAATACGTTTCAAATTTTCGCCTACAGAGCTGGCCACTAGCAGGCCTGAGAGGATCGAAATGAGAGGAGAGTTTGTGTAGTTCAGGCTAGAGTAGGGGGTAGCTCTACCAAAACTTCACCGAAGTAAAATCTTTCTTCAGTTGGTTGATACAGAAGTGAGGAAGCTGGCGGTGGCCACTATACTACCACTAACACACCACTGAATACCACCAACTCTCTTCAACATCTACGCTAATTCTAAACTATCTAAACAACCGAAACAACAACAACCGCCCCCGGCCGGCCGACGACAATGAGGAGGCTAGCTGCCGCCTTCACATCGAAGGCTAGGAATGTTGAAAACCATGGTTGAGGGATGCCACCGTTTTATTATTTCATTAAATATAGCCCTCGGTGATGCCACAACATCTTGAAAGTTTAACGAGTTTGTGGCTTCTCTGCAGAACAGCCCTTTCCACCCGCCACTGCAGCAACTTTTCCTCACTACACTCTCAGTCCGCCCTCCAAACAGTATTCATCCATCTGACCTCATAGCACTCTTCAAAGAACCCTCTGATTAACAACTATGGGTCACTTCAAACGATTTTTTAAAACATTTATCTCACATTGTATTGATTATACGAAATATAAGTTCAGTATATGTATCTAATTATAAAATTTTATTCTAAAATATTAAAGAGCCTCCGCGAAAGTGAAGATAATAGAGATGGAGTACTGGAGAAGAGGCTTGCAAAAGACCAATATGGATAAAATGAGGAATGTAGATATAAGAAAGAGGTTCAGGAAAGAATAGAAAAAAGGATTAAGAGAAGGGAATTAGAATGCCATAGTCACATTATTATTATTATTGTAGAATGGTGCAAGCAGTATATAACAGCCTATTGTTTTGTAACGTATATGGAGTCCGTATTGAAAGACGTTCGATTAACTGGCATAGTGTTTCTTGTTGGTCTTTAGTCTAAGAAGAAAGGTGGAGAAGCCTATGATGCCGAACCTGGACCGTTCGCGAGACTGTTTTGGCTAATCTTAGCAAAATTACAATCGCACAGACCAAATATATATATATATATATATTTGAATATATGTGATATATATATATCAAAAAATAAATATTGTCTGCTGAGAATAAGAGTATTGAATAGAATCTAGACACTTTTTCTGTCCAGAATCAAAACAATGTATTACTTTCGCTGTGGAAGTGATCCGAATCTGGAAAATGTTTAGCTAAATTTAAGTCGACTGAAATATCTAAATCTAGAATGAAGGAACAGCATTAATGTCTTCAATTGTGAAATTGCAAAGTCGAATTACAAGGAAATCCTCTTTTTTCTCAATAGATCATACTTACTTGCTGTTCACAGTCTAGATTACAGAAGATAAGAGATTCCTTATCACTTAAACTTAGTGATAACACAACCAATAGATAATGAGTAGTGAAACAAATAACTAAGATTCAACATCTCATTAAAGTTATAAATTTATCTTTTTGGAAATATGAACAAAATAAATGTCTAAAAAATAACTGTTTTTCTTGCAGATAAGGAAAAAGTAATCTACGATAATACTTGGATGAAGGGGGAACAACTGTCGATAAAAGTTAAACAGAATGGCCAAACTTTTCACATAAAATTCTTCCTCAAATTGGTCAAAAAACTTTCCATAGAAAGGCCTAAAAGTGTTTGTGCTAGTTTAGGGGTGTGAATTCTTTCCTCATCTGATAGTTGTGAACATTTCCAATATTACCATGAAATATCATTCTTCTTTCTACTTTTTACTTCTTCTTACTGTTGTAAGAGTTCGAATTGCATCGTTTCTAGTTTTCCAAATTATTCAGTTTTCATCGAAAATACATGATGTGACGTCCCATAAACAGGATAAAATATCTGTAATGAATGATCTAGTGTTATTGTGGTTGGTTCCGCAGAGCTGGAAGGCATCAGAGACATTTTCCGTGATAGCCTGCTTCTGTTAAGTCTTTCTTATTACACTGCTTGACAAAAAGCATCCTGATGATGAGCGAACGCCCGAAACCGGTTGTTGACCACAAAAAGAAGCAGGCTATCACAGAAAATGTCTCTGATGATCTAAGTATTACGTTCGAGTTTGTATTTTTTTTCTGTGTTGGAACTCAATAGATCTCAAAAACGAAAAATTATAAGAAGCTTAACTTTTTTTTTCTCTTGTTACCGACAACATTGTCTATCATAGAACAGTGAGCTGTAGAGTTTCCTGGGAAGATAAAATTTAAGGGCAGCACAGCTGGGTCCTCCGCATGGGTGTTCAACTTACTACCACTCTGAAACTTAACTTGATATTTCACGTAATTAACACCCCACAGATTTTGATATAAAGTTGTTAGCGATTTTGTGGCAAACAGCTCATTCGCTTTCATTAAACTTGCAACACTTACTGCATTCACTTTTATTTGAACATTTTTCTGGCAAATATTGATTTGTTTTACTCACTATTCCCGTGTGGAGGTGCAGTGCCACTTCTACTGTTGGTCTCCCTGGGAATATTCCAGTTCATGAATATCATCTCAACGCCCACTCGGTACACATAGAGCCTGCAGAGACTGTTGCAATTATTTTATTTAGCGAATCCACGGAAGTAAACTCTAGCTCACCGTACTCATTACCAATATCCAGTAGCAGTGAAGGAGCCACAGTAGAATTGCCAGATCGCAATGGAAATAGCTTTATAGCCACTCTCCCCTCTACACATATACAACACCCCCGTCTCTACCAAGAGCGACTCTAAATTATTAAACCTCTTACCAATTAGGAAATACTGCTTTGAACAGAAATGCATCTTAACCAGTACAAATACACGTTCTTGTGACAATGTATTCAGAAAGTAAGGAAAGTATAAATTTATCCAATGGGAAGGGATTAGCTCAGTGGTAGCTCTGGACTAATAACGCGGAGGTCCCGGGTTCGAATCCAGCATGTTGTGCTTAGATTTCTCTTCCTAACAGTCTCTATAGCTCACTGGCCCGTTGTCTGTAGCTAGAGAACACTGCTTGGAGGCCGGCAGTGCACAGAGAAGGCTCTGGGAGCCCAATAGATCTTTCCGGTTGCAGTACAAACTCCCTAAAAAAAACACTTTATCCAAAAGTTTCCAAAACAAAATTTTTACAGGAGTATAGCAGCAGCTTAGTTCTAAAAAAATAATTACTGCAGTCTTTATAAATATCAAAATTATCGTAAAAAGAAATGAAATGTGAAAAAAAAGGAAAGAAAGTAAAAAGCTGTAAAGAGGTAATCAAAAACAGACAACAACAAAAACAGTTTCTTTATATTGAAGACATAAAGATGGTTTAGTAAACTTGGCCAGTGGCGCCACTCATTTTGTTCAATGCCCAAAATTTCTGAATAGAATCAGAGATATGAAAGTTTTCTCTCTCATTTTTTTTTCTTTTTTCTTTAAAAAGAAATCCCCTGTTCTTCCAACGCCCGTACTGTAAACTAAATATTGCTCAAGTAGAAGAGTACGTACCGGTGGGCAGTGGGAGTATTGCCAAAGTAGCTCTTGCAGGTTGATGGTACATGAACCACGTCAAGAAGACATCTCTTCTACAGCTGGGCCTCCCAACTCTTCTCTAAATGTTTCCACCACTTATGCTGCTGCCTCCAACTCCGCCGGCGGTATACAACTACCTGTCTTACTCTCTGCACCCTCCATACTTGTCTTCACTTGAAAACTCACTTTATTAAAAAGGGATTTTCATTGTACTGTGTAGACACTCGACTAACAGGAGTTTTTTTATTAGATTTTCCTTCAAGGGAATATCACCCATCTCTAGTTTGGCTTCTTTTCCTTTATTTGCCCCTTTTCTTTCTATCCTTTGAATAAAAATATTGAAAAGTAAAAAGCAAAAGAAGAGATATGGAGATGGGGAGAGAGAGAGAGATAATACGCTGACAATTCAGCATACTTAAATATTATTAAATATGAATCAGTGAAAGTAAGTTATATTAAATTATTTAAAAAAAAAAAAAATACAATTTTAATTATAAATATAAATAATATTTTTACTGAATAATATTTTCCAAATATTTAACCAATATTCAAGTCCTTTCTGTGCCGTGTGGGGCCTAGGGCTGTATGGGAGTACCGCAGCATCTTCTAGGCGGAAATTCACACTTTTGGAAAATTTGTGAGGAATCTTTTCAATCTTGAGAGGAATTATTGGAATGAGGAGATAGTGATACTAACTCCGGTAGTAGGCCGCCATTGAAGCATCTGTTTACCAAAGAACGGGCAAGATTAGCTTAATAAGAAATAATCTAATGTATAAATATTCAAAATTTTTTTCGAATTCCAAAAAAATTCCACCAACAAGACAAATACAAGAACAAGAACTCCAATGGAACCATCGTATCATCAACATTATCCTCTTTTCCTTAAGATTACTACATTACAGAGTTCTAGAAATATTAAAGGTATGAAAAAATCCTGCAAATTCTGTTATAATTTTCATTGTTCAGCCAGAACACATTCAGCTAGGACAATCACTATTTAAGTGGCTTATTCCTTGTCTTTGGGAAAATGTCGCAACCTTGAGCGGTTTAATCGTATTTTTTTTTATTTAATTAAATCTTACATTTATTAAATTTATGGTTTCTCTTACTGCCCTAGGGAGAAATATGGCATTCATATCCAAATTTTTGGAAATTTCCTTATGATTTTCACAGAAAATTTTAGGGACATCAAAGAAATTGCCATGATCCCCTTTTTCATATTTTTTTCGTTTTTTCATTGTCTGCACTACGGAAAACATCTTGGATGGCTTTCCAGCTGTGCGGAGACCAGCAACACACAACAGACACACAACATGCTACAAAATCACAATGAACAAAAAATTTTTAAAAATTAGAAAATCGCAATAAATTTCTTCTTGAAATTTCAATAGAGTAGCTACAGAGGACCACAGTCAGGTTTTCAAAGTCAAAAATCGATCACCCAGATCAACTATTTTATCAAATGGATTTTTTGTTTTCAAAATTTATTGTATAAAGGCTCCAACGATTTTCTTTAAACTTTGTATTTCTTCTACATAATAAAAGAATCTATCACTTTTTTTTTTAATATTTTTTCGGGAAAGTTCATTTTTGGTTGACTTCATCAAAATAGCCATATTTCAGTTTTATCAGATGATAACTACAGTACTTAGGGAAATTAAATATTTCATAAAGACTACAAATTATAAGAAAATTGTACTTATCATAACAATTGCAGTACAATAAGTACACGTAGTTTAAACAAAGTAAAGATGAATCTATACTTGGCAACCATAACCACTCCTCCTGTCAAGAGAAGAGTAGAGTGAGCCATTTAGAAAGAGTGTAAGAGAAAAGCGAGGCAGAACTCACACTTCTCATTGAATTAATTTATATTGTCAAACATTGCCGGGAATCATTGTAAATTATATGCAATTTCTTTTTCACTAGTGTAAATTGTGATTACTATGAAAGTGTTGCCTCAAAACAGCTGTCTCAAAAATTTATATTTCAAAGCACACTCAGCTGCTAATACTTCATACTCAAATCAATGCAACATAATTCGAATGAATTATAGACTATTATTCGACTGTTAAAATAAAACTTTAAAACTATTTGTTCATATATTTGCTTACTGAGTAATATAAAGTTGTTAGTAAAAAATGTTAAATACATTTCAAAAAAATAATAATATAAACTACTTTTAAATTCAATTACAAGATGGTTTTTCTTCTAATTTTCCAGTTTTTCACTTTTGTTGTTGTGTGCGGTTGAACAAATGAATTTTATTACAGTAGTACGTTGTTATCTCTGTGCACTCTAAGAAGAAGTAGAAGAAGAAAAGTTGAAGGAAAACACACACACACACACACAAAGGATAAAAAAAAAAGAGTCAATTTCATGTCCCCCCTGGGTAAGCCCACCTAAGGAGGATGTACATATAAATCGTAGAAGGATGTTAGAAGTAGAGTGCTCGGTTTAGCAGAAGGCAGATAGGACACACACGGTAGTAGAGGCCAGCTCTTAGACGATGTTAGAAGAGAAGGTATGTCTTGTTAAGCGGTAGCCAAGCTATACAAACCTCCGTATAAAACCGCCCGACCGAATGTTCTTCTTACTTTTTCCTTACAGCTTGTCACACAGTCTGGCCGGGATAAAGGGCTACACCAACAAGAACAAGTTAAAAAAGAAGTAAAACATAAACCAAAACAAAGAAAAAAATAAAGGTTTACACTATTTTTGTATACATTTCCACCCAATTCTTGTGTTAGTTTAACTAGTATTTTTTCTTCTTGTACTTTTTCTTCTCCCCACCACTCTTGAAAGAACAATAAAAATATTGAACAAAATGTAAAACAAAACATACTAATACAAAGTGATTGTTGACTGGTTTCATAAAAGTTTTAAATAAATGCAGCGAACACGGAAGAAGGGGACAGCCTGCTAGAGACTCTGTTGCGATTAAGAAACGAACAGCGATATGATCTCCCAGTTCGAACTGTGGTGTAAATACGTGAAAGCTGTAAGGCATGAAGCTGATGGAAGAATCGCCCTTGCCCTTGCCTCTCTGCCAAAAGCCCCCTTAAATGAACAAATGTTAAACCCCTTTTTTCCGGACAAATGTTACAAATAAAAGTTATAGCTCTTTGTATTGCAGTTTACATATACCAAGTTTAAAGAAAACTGTTGGAGGAAAAAAAGAAAAAATTTCACAAAATTAAAAAACTGTTCAGTAGAAACGCACTTTTGGTCAACGTTTTCTTCAAACTCAGAATCAACAACATATATCATTCTAATTAATATTATTTCGATAAAAAAAATGATAGAATAAACTAAAATAGCAAGTCTCTTTCTCATCCTGAATGTCCCCCGGTCCATCGCTTAGAGGTTTCCGCAAAACTAGAACTCATCAAGTTTTTGGAGATCCCCCACTCGTTTTTCTTTTTCACTTATATCACATTTTACATTTTTATTTGTAATAATTAAGTATCCTGGATTTTCTAGGATATTTTATTTATTAGTTTTATCATTTTCCAATCGTCCCCACTAAGGATTCCTTCAGCAAACTTAGATTGTCAAGTTTCTACTTTACGATCTCTGCCAGGTAAAGACTAAAATTTACAAGCTCCAACATGGATCCTTTTAAAGAACGCATTTGTTGAGGGGGAACCAAATCTACCAGGTTAGCATTTTTGAGCATGAATTTTTTTTAATTGGGTCACATTCATTATGGACGTACAAGAATACGCGTCTGAACAAAAATATTACTATGCTATACAAATATATATATATATATATACAAAAAAGTAACATTTTTAGAGATATTTAATAAAGGAATAAAAATGGAACAATTAGTTTCTTTCTTTCTGTCACCTATACAGAAGTACATATTAACATAGTACCAAATTTTCACCGGATGTTTCACCTGAATGTAAAGAAATAATTTTGACGAATATCTCAGAACGAAAAATCGTAGGAAGCTGAAACTTGGTATTCGGTTTTGGATTCAACAGGCAATTTGACAGGAAAGTGCGAATTTACAAAAAATTATTTTCCCCAATTTTAAGAATTTTCTCGATATCAGTTACAACGATTTTCTTTAAACTTGTAATGCATACTGTATAGATAGAAACGCATTACTTTTATTGGAAACATTTATATCATTACAAATTGAATTTAGAGGGGAATTGGTCGGTCTGTCATTTGGTTTAAATTTAAATTGGCACAAGCTTTCTTGGTTTTGTTATAGAACGCTCAACATAAAGCCACTCAAGTATACAAGTAAAATCCCTATCACCATGTTTATGGCCAGTAGAACAGTATAACGTTGCAATTTTAAAGAAAATTTCTTGATTAAATTATATTAATTAGAGTAAGAGAATGTGTGTGAGTGTGTCACACCAGAATTTATTATATATAAAAAAAATACTACTCTACTTTGTTAAATTGATATAAACCAATTTATTCAGCAATATTATAATAAAAGATTTCTTGAGATTTTCTTTTTCGCTAAACAAGAGTGACAACATATAAGGACATTTTCCTTGAAAATAATGTAAAAATTCAGATTTCGTGAGTATATAAATTTCAGAAAAACATTCTGACTGTATACACACGTAATATAATTGTCAGAATTAATTCCGTATTAAATTATTGTTTATGAAATATCTCTTTGGATTTGTTATTAGAAATATTTGTATTAAGATTTGCTTTTTCATTATAATATATTAACATATTAATAATATAAAAGTTATATTAGCGAATGACCTTTGTGGGTGTTTTGTGGGTATGTGTATAATAATACCAGTGTATCTCAAGAAATCTCAAGAATTCGTATTGCTGTTCCACCATAGTTTCCGATGTGTAAGTTCCATCCAAAATGTGTCGACCGATAGTGCGACGTTACTGAACGTTTCAGTTTCATTTTCGAACAATGGCTCCCACAACTTGGTCATGATAACAAGTTATGCTTGTTGTTATGAAATGAAATGTTGAACTCACAAATTATGTATATTATTGTTCACTTTTATATTTAGTAAGTAGTTTAGTGAATAGAGAGAAATGGCGACTAGCGTAGCCATGTGGTAGAAAGGTAACACATAGTGTTGGCGAGCCATGTACAGTACTCTTTAACAGTACAGTGTTCAAGAATTTGTAAAGTTAGCTTGGGCTGTGTTGTGTTAGAATAGGTTATATGAGCTTAAGTTTGATTATGTTAGCTTAGGTTGGGTTATGTTATGATAGGACAGGTTAGATCAGGTTGGGTTTTGTTGTTCGTTTAGCTTACATTGGACTGAGTTATTAGGATAGTTTATGAGTAGTGTTATATATTTTAAATTAGTTGAGCTTAACTTTAATTAGGTTATGTTTTACTGGGACAGAATATATCTTAAGTGAAAATGGAAGAAGACCCATAATATTGTTGCCTAAAGTTTATTTTGTTAAACAAGCTGTTTTGTTTTTTTTTTAAATAAAACTCGTCAAACTATTGATTCACTCTTGTACTATATAATATTAAACTGTTTACAGGATGACCAGAGTTATATGCTCCACCCACTTTTTTTTTAAAAGACGGGAAATTTCGAAAAAATAGAAAACACGTATTTAATCATTTTTAGTCTAGTTTATTTTCAGTGATTGATCCATTTTTTTATACCCCAATATCCCGAGATACAGCATCCAACTTTTTTTTTCAAATGGAACATTATATTTTTTTTTGCATATTTTTATAGTAATTGAGCCTCTAAAAAAAAAAAAAAAAAAAAATTAAAATCGGTTGGGTTTTTCAAAAGTTATGGCAATTTAAAATATGAAAAACAAATTTCAGTTTAATGTCAAAATTACCTTATTTTTCTTTTAAAGAAGCTGTTCAACTGATTAAGGTTACTGTACACTTTATTTTTTAGATATCCCCACAAACAATAGTCCATTGGGGTTAAGTCGGGAGATCGAGGTGGCCATTGGATCGGACCATGAGTTCCTAACCACTTTTCGTGGAAATTTCTGTCCAGGTAACGTCGAACAACTCTCGCATTATGTGCCGGGCAACCAGCTTGTTGAAAATACATATCTAACCGACGTTTTAGAGGTACATCTTCAAGCAAAACTGGCAAAATGTCTCTTAAAAAAGTTAGATACCTTTCACCAGTTAAGTTCCCTCTGTAGAAGTATGGGCCGATTAGTTGGTTTCCTAAAACTCCACACCAAACGTTTGTAGAAAAAACAACCTGATGGCGTGTGGCGAAGGTAACTTGTGGATTTTCTTCTGCCCATATTCTAAAGTTCCAACGATTAAGAAGGCCATTGTTGGTAAACTTTGATTCATCAGTCCATAAAATTGTGCATTTTTTGTGGGGATATCTAAAAAATAAAGTGTACAGTAACCTTAATCCCGTGGCTTCAGTCGAAGATCTGGAACGTCGAATAACTCTAGCCTGCCTAGATGTTGACTTTGCCACCTAATTGCTGCTACAAACAGAGCGTGGGAGTCCAGAGCTTTGGCTTGCCTATCCGTTGATGGTGCCCAGTTTGAAGAGCTTCTTTAAAGAAAAAATAAGGTGATTTTGGCATTAAACTGAAATTTGTTTTTCATATTTTAAATTACCATAACTTTTGAAAAACCTAACCGATTTTAATTTTTTTTATTTATTTTTTTTTTTAGAGGCTCAAGTACTATAAAAATATGCAAAAAAAAATATAATGTTCCATTTGAAAAAAAAAAGTTGGATGCTGTATCTCGGGATATTGGGGTATAAAAAAATGGATAATCACTGAAAATAAACTAGACTAAAAATGATTAAATACGTGTTTTCTATTTTTTCGAAATTTCCCGCCGTTTAAAAAAGAAGTGGGTGGAGCATATAACTCTGGTCACCCTATATATAATTACTGCTTCCTGTAATGGTCACAGACATTTTCGTCAAAATCATATTTATTTATTTTAAATTCCCAATTGCTTACAAGAAATTTATTAAGGATTTCATAGGAATTAATCAAAGGCAAAGATTTTGATCAGTGGTAAGCGGCTCGAAGTCAATTGCCATTGTGCGGTTGTGTGGTGTACCGTAAAAAACTATAGTAAAATTTAAGCGTAAGACTTACAAAATATTAATAATAATGATAATAAAATAAATACAAGCGCCTCATCCATCGGCATGGAAAATTTGCAAATCGTAAAAAAAAAAAAAAATTGACAATAGCGCTTGTTATCTATGGAAGGCTGTTGGAATTGGGTTCATGTATTGGCTAGTAAAAATCTGACTAATATAGGATCTATCCAGGACTAAAATGGGAAAGTTAGGTTATGATCGAGATTTGTATCCGTTACATTTGATTAAAAAAACTGTTTAAATTAAAAAACAAAAACTTAATAGTATGATCATCATTTTTCACATACATCATAAAATATTATATTATCAGAGATATTTTCTGTGGTAGCCTGCTTCATTTTGTGGTCATCGACTGGTTTCGGGCGTTCGCCCATCTTCAGGATGCGTTTTTCAGACAGTGTGACAACACAGACTTGCACAGAGCGAAGTTAGTTTACACACTCAGCAAAATGAAGCAGGCTACTACCGAAAATATCTCTGATGCTTTCCAGCTCTGCGGAACCAACCACCACGACTATTATATTTTCAGTAGCATATTTCATACTTCCACTACCACATTTCCAATATTTACTAGCATATTTCATTAGAATCATTCACTAGGAATTTTGCATAGATTAACCAACATATTTTCAAACCTTCACCTGTATACTAGTCTAACAAAATATGTTAGAACAAGTTAAATGGTTGTTCTAGAATCAAATATTGATATTTAATTTAATTTGTATGAAATCTCAGTAATAAAGGAAACGTTAACTACGATTAAGTCACATTAAATTTTAACTTAGATCATAAACCATACAACTCAAGGTTTTGTAACATTCTGTATTTTATACCACTGAATTTTTGAAGACTAATTTTTTACGTTTTTTTTTTTAACATGCATTCTTATTGGGAATTGCAGCTCTTCAATTTTTATTAAAATTTTGGAAGTGTTTTTAAATTAGTAATACGCTTTTATTTATTTGTCTCGATAACCTGTTCCTAGAAATGGAAACTAGTGTATAAAACAAGATTTTTAGGCAACTTATTGAAAAGATAAACATATTATTGGTTAAAGTTTTGTGAAGATATACATACTAAATACATACATACATACATGTTTTATTAGGAAGCATGCTACGTTTAATTTATTTTTAATGAAATTGAAGCATGCTACGACGGATAAAATCATAGATATACATACATGGTTTCAACGAATGCATCACCCTCAATGTACAAACAAAAAAGCGCTTTAGTTGTCTACGGGGGCGGTGGAGGGTCTATGAAGAATTATAATAATGTACATTTTTTTTTACTTAATAAAACCTTTTTATTTCTTAGTGTCACACTCTTTATGAATTTCCCTTTCCCTCCTAGTCAGTTGGAGTTATGGTCAACTTACACGTTAGCCGGAGGAAAGTTACTGAGGTATATTTCCTTTTTCATCTACTTCTATTTTTTATCAATTTTACTTTAATCACCTTTCTAGATTGGATATCTCCAGGTATTCTCACTCTATTTTCCTTTTACACAGAAGAGAGCGCTGGATAAACTATTTTATTTTATTTTTTTAAAGAAAAACTAATAAATTACACTGCTCCTAACTCTTAGTAGTTGTGTTTAAAGTCGATGGTCGGGTAGTGAAACGATATGGCATGATATATGGTAATAAAAAACACATAAAACACACAAAGAAGAGGAGTACACACAGCGAAGTGAACATTTAAACCACACGCTATATGCTTTTGTCTGAATGTGACATATCTTTGCCATAATATTATTTATTACCTATGTGACTAGTGTACCTCTTTTAGATAATTAAAATAATAAAATTATAATTAATACCAATACGGTAACATAATAAAAGTAAAAAATATATTATCTAAATTAAATTATCTTGATTTCTTAAAAATGGACGTCAGAAAAACTTTTTTTATTAAACATATAGTAGATATATTATTGAAAAGGTAACCATAGCTACATTGATGTATTTACACTACAATAGGGAATATATGCTTTTATATGAGTGCCTATGTGTGTGTGTGTGTGTGTTTGAGTTTGTGTGTATGTATACTCTTTAGTGACAGGGTGTGTGCGTGTGTGTGAAAGAGAGAGAGAGATAACGAGAGAGTGAGGTTAGGTAGTTCTAGGAAGAGAGACACTTTAAGTTGTGGTCACCAGGTTTGTATGGGCAACTTTACTATAGTACCGTTAAAGCTAAGTATATCGACTGGAAAGATCTTCCTATAGTACCATCCTTAATGGTGCTTTATCCCTTTAATACTTATCCAAACCCAATATATCTTTAGATATCCAAAGTTCAGAATAGGCCCAATGTTTGTAATTAACAGGTTTCAATGTTCATTTAACTTATGTGTATTCATTTTTGATTAGGCAAAGAAGCCTATCAAAAACAAGTATTTCTTCGTAAATTCACTTGATAAAAATTGGCTTAATTCATTTAATCAAATAATTACGTATTTTTATTGATACTGCTAGGATTAAGACAAGTAACGTTTTTTTCCTCAATGATTCCCTCCTCATCGCCAAACTCAGGTCACCATGATTCAACACAGAAGACAATTTTTAGTCTCTTTATTGAGGAATAAGGCACTAATTTATATTGCAATGGTATTTCAACGATAAACGATCATAAAAGAATTAATTACAGGTATAATGTATTCATTTGCATTATATCAGATTTCAAAAATTTATTCCTTCATTTCCGTTTCTAATTCACAATTTTCATTCTTCAACTTTAATCTAACTATTCAAGTAACTGAGATGAGCCATCTCAGAAATATCGAAAATAAAAAAATTTAGTGAAACCTAAACATAGGAAGAGCACGGCATAAGAGCCAAAGCTATGACGATCTGGTCACATCATGAATGAAAATAATGCTATTATATCATATCGTGCTACGGATTGCTAGCTCTGGCTCCAGCATTAGAAGTAGGCTCAAGAAATATTTGGGAATGGGATCTGGTGTTCGTAAAATGTTTCAGAAATAGAGAACTCCACGGAAAACGTAGTGAAACAATGCAAAACTTGCAAACTGGAATCACATTACTACAACGAGGAAAATCAAGAAGAAGTGGATGAAACCAATTCTGATAAAGATGAAACATTTTTCTTTTGATGAACAAAAATGGAATGGTCTCTGTGGAAATATACAACATACATTTTTCTGTTATCCATCTTCAAGAATGAAATATTCCTATAGTAGTTTTGTACATATATATATATTTTTTTTAATAGCCTGCAATATATAAAATATTGTTACATATATCTAAGCGTTTGTTATGTGATTCTTGATAAGGGTGACAGTATCGGAAGGCAGATGTTAGAAGAATGTTATAAAGACCCTCAAAGTCCTACTAAAGCTTTATGTTTGCTAATGACAACAGTAAAATTCTAAAGCGAAAAATAACATAAAATAGCTTGACAGAGCGCATGCCCGTCGCTTGATTCGATCTATGGATATGGCCAATCAACGATTCCAACCAAATGATTACATTAATTATGGTAGCTCAGATAGATAGAGGTCATCAGAACTTTTTGTTTCTACTCAAACCAAAACACTTCAAGGATATAAAAGCAATACTGATTATGAAGAAGGAATAGGAGGCAAGTTACCAGTTTTGGCCGCTAGATCGTGCTCAAGTGCTGTTTGAGAAATAAGCAGACTATTCACTTCTAAGAATATAATATATTTAGAGGGATGTGTGTATGTATGTACTTTCAACGATGCATTTAGATGAAGTGCGAGAGAAAAAGTGTTTTCATTTCTCACTTTCGTGTGTGTACGTGTGTGTGTGTGTGTGTGTGTGTAAGTGAGTGTGTTTAATAAACGTGAGTGAGTATGTGTGGGTGTGTAGAATAAAGTGACTATGGACGATTTTTTTGTATGAGTAAGGGAGCCAGTTATTGAGGATGATGTGAGGGGTGTGTAAACAGTAAAGAAAGAGTTATTGATTGAAACACTCAATAACAATAAGTCTTGAGCCTTTCATAACCCAACACTCTAAGAATTGTACTACAGCAAGAAAGGTTACGATGATGTCTATAAGTGTGTGTTTGTTTGTAAGTGAGTAAGTAAGCACCGGTGCGACATATAGATTAGATGAAGTAAAAAAGAAAAGTGGAAGTGTAAGAGTAGGGGGGGCTAGACGAGTGTGTCAGTACGTGTACTGTATGTACTTCTCCAAGCTAGTGGGTGGCAACAGGAAGGGAAGAAAGAGAGATCTGTAAGTGAGAGCGATCGGAGGAGGCAGGCAAGATAAAAGCCCTGTATTTGTCTTAGAGACAGTATTTATTTACACTGTGGCCTAGGACCGCGGGCAACCAAACCGCACTACCGCACAGCATTGCTAGCCAGCTTACTGTTACTCTATACAAACTAACGTATTCTTCAATACTCACGAACACTAACATAACACACACTTACCAACAAACACTATATGATCCTACAATACTAAAACATATAAAAAAAAGTTGCATTCTAGAAATGCACTCGTTCTACAGTGATTAGTAAAAAAATACCGGAGGTTATAGACATCAAATTCCAGTAAATAGTACTGGTATTGCTGGTCAGGAACAGAAGGAACGGCAAGATCTTGATCTCTCACAGTATTTTCCAACTAGCTAAACCTTTATTAGAGCACTTTAAACTCGCTGGAATAAATACATATTGGAAGTTTTAAAATATAGAAGGGGGTTATAGAACTAGAGAGAATAGCAATCTGTAGCTGTCAAGGAACAGTACGAATGTCCGTATGGCTGGCAATGTCCTTGAAGGAAGCTGCATTTTACAGCTATAATTTTATCGATTTACAGCTGTAAGAAGAAGTACTGCGATCTTCGAATTTTCAGTTTTGAGTTTTCTTCAGTAATATAACTTTTGTGATCTAGGATGTTCGCAAGTGTTTTTCGGAAATTGGTATGTGTCTATGTTTCTGAAAATCACAGAATGTTCAATCTTGATTGTAACAGTCTGAAATCACTCCCTACCTCATTTTCACTGCGATTCTTCCTCAAGCTCGTAAGAGGGCTTGTACTGCAAGTACTGGAAAAAGAAGTTCAAGAGAGAGGCCTGAACGAGTAATTCTAAGTCATTCTAATAGAGCGAGTAATTTTAAAGAAGGGATCATTATTTGAACACTGTCTAACTGACAACATACAATGTACTTTTACTCTGCCAGCCATTCTGTCACTTTCTCCTCACGCTAACCATACTCTCTCTTTGAAATAATTATAAGGTAAGTCCTTGCAGTGTTTGCTATTTGCTTAATAACAGTGTTCAGTAAGTCTAGATTTACCTAACCGAAATATTTCTTTTCCAACCAACCCATCCAAACATACTACTAAACTGATATTTGATTTACGTAAATTTAGGAGTTGTGAAGGTGCTTCCCGCTAAAGTGCCCCATTGAGCTCATGGCTTACCACCTATCCAACAATAGGTGCAAATAGAAGCATTAGTAAATATGGGAAATTTCAAATCTAATAAAGTCTGAAATTGGTAACAGTTTTACTGCTAAACAAGGCTTCAAAAAAATCCCTGAGAGGTAATAAAAAACTGGTGTGAAACACTCACACAACTTTCTCTTACTGCAGTTTATAAAATTATAGTTGACAAATTTTATAATTATTATACCGAATTTCGTCTGTGTTTTCGAGGAGAAAATCGCGAAAACTAGCTGTTCAGTAAAACCAGACCTCCGGATTACTAATTCTCTTGATTCAAGGAAGTTAATTTTGTTTAAATGGTACAATTGTATGATCACCTAAAGTAGCCCTTTAGAGGAAAACATAACTCTCCACCTCTCCTTCCCCCAAAACTCCCTTGAATGACTTTACCCGGCAAAATCTTAGAAATAAAAATTGCAGCTCTTCATATTCTTAGTTAAAAGAAAATCTTGGAGCCGTTTTAGAGAAAACAGCAGAAACCTGAAAAATACTTTTCAGCAAAAACGCATATACAGTCTTCCGATTTTCTTCAAACTCGGAATTTCAACAACAATTTAATTCCATTAATATTATTTAGATGATAGAACTGTGTAACTGAAATGGCAATTTAGAAGAAAACCTAGCCCCACAACTCGCCCAAAAATACCCTTAAATGAATATTCCCAGAGAAACGTTTTAAGTAAAAGTTGTAGAGCTTCGTATGTGTAGTTGGGATATACCATGTTTAAAGAAAATCGTTGGAGCCATTTTCGAGAAAATCGTAAGAAAGCAATCGCAAAAACTATTCAGTAAAGTGGTACTTCCGAATCAACGTTTTTTACGAAAAGCTTATTTTGAAGTCTCCTGGTAGCACTTTAACTATAATATTAAGTTTGAGCATTCTGAGATTTTTCGTTTATGAGATATGTCCCCCCCCCATACATGCAAGTAGTATATATATTTATGGAGCATGCCGTAATTAAGGAATAATAATAAAAACAACACATACATACAAACCAATGGCTAAAAACCACTTTTCGGACTCAGGGGAACTCAAAACGGATATTTCCGGTGAAAACACGATTTGGGAAATTTGAAACGATTACAATACTTAATCTAATAGTAGTTAGTAAAAAGGTAGTAAAAAGTAATAATTACTTCTGAGTGGGGATGTGATGAAGCACTATGAGCGAACAATTTTATTTAAATTAAGCTTTAAACTGCGACCAATGAATTGGGGCCAATATTCATTTTTTTAATTTATTTTTAATTCAAAAGTAATTAAAAAATGTTAATTAACAAAAAATAATAATGAAGGAATTTAAAGAAAAAGATAATAGCGAGAGTAATAATAATAACAATAATAATTTAGATTTTAATTAAATTATTTCGATGAAGAAGAGAACTTCGGTGTTTGTTTTTTTTGAGAACGTTAACAAAACAAAAGAGTTCTCAAATTTTTTTTATTTATTTTTAAAACCGTCTTAAAATAAAGAACGATAAAGTACCGTCAGAATGAATTTATCTGTGTAAAGATATTGTCAACATCAGCTGGCTTTATTTTAATAAATACTGGCAGTAGATTGGTTCGTTGAAGGAAGTGTTTATCTCTCCATCTCGTACATACAGGCTGTTCCGTAATTTAACCGGATGAAATATTATCCTCAACATTTTTTTTAAATTTCTCTTCGATCAATGATGCAAAATTTACAGAAATAATGATTATAGATTTTATTATTTTTTTAATTTGTTTTCTTTCTCTTTTTTTATTTACAAACGGAAATCCTTGATTTATCTTATATTACCCAAGAACCAGAAGACTAGACAGTGCGAAAATTTGTCGTCAACCTTAGCAAATACGAGTGGAAGGAGAACTTGCACATTTTTTGATAATGTTAAACAAAAAATTTCTAGTTACTGTTTCCTTTCTTTATTCTATAAATTAATTATCAAGAATATATCCAATACTTGCGGGATCTATATTCCTTGCAGTATCTGCCAACCAGCTGGATGACAATCCTGTCATCTCTTCCTTTAGATCTGAATGTGAATTGGTGCATAGGAAAACAGGAGGCACTATTAATTCCTCTAAGGATAACTTCATGTAAACAATGATTTGATCATGCTGGTTTCTTCTTTTTTGCCAATGCTTGCAGAGCAAGCTTCCTGAATACTTTTGGCTGATGTCTCGGACGGTGTCTGCTTTTCTAAGATACTAGACAGCGTGGATCTATACACTTCCATGAGCCAGACATGGTACTGCGCCTGCTCTTTCAATACCTAAGAGTATAACATGGTTGTTTGCTTTTCTAGGAAATTAAACTTGATAAGGGTATCTGCTCTTTCAAGATAGCAAAGACAGAAACTGTCTGCTCTTCCGAGTTACTAAATATATAAATGAGTGTCTGCTCTTCCGAGTTACTAAAAGTATAAATGAGTGCCTGCTCTTCCGAGTTACTAAAAGTATAGATGAATGTATGTTCTTCCAAAAAACTAAAGGCAGAATGTGTTGTCTGCTTCTCCAACAAACTAAACATAGCATGGTTGTCTGCTCTTTCAAGAAACTAATTGCCTGCTCTTACTCTAAAGATGTCTGCTATTCAAGGTACTAAGGAAATTAAGTGTAATTATCTACATGTATAGAGATGCTAAAATTAATATGGTTCAAAAGGTCTTGGGAGAGGACCTAGTGCTGGAAAATATCTGAAATAGCTCTCCATAGGCACTAAAGATAACTGAAAATAATAGAGAATTGAATTATGCCGATGATATTACACTACTAAAACTGATTATTGATTGGATAAGGATTTATTTCTTTTTGATTTTGTAATCATACTCTATCTTCCAGATGAAAAATAAGGAAAAACAATTCTAAATAAACTAAGATAAATATAACTAAGATAAGAAACAATTAAGGCTCATGGACGGAACATTTTCACTAGGATTGAATATTAGAGATTCATTATTTATCGTCTGGGTCTCTCATGGCAATGAGAACTTTGAAAGAATTATATAACAGATACTGAATACACTCAGTGCATGAACTGATTTTGCTCTGTGCAAGTCTGTTATTGCACTGTTTTATAAAAAAAAAAACATCCTGATGATGGGCGAACTCCGAAGCCGGGCGATGATCACAAAATGTAGTTATCATGGAAAAATTTCTCTGAGGATTTATGATATTTATTTATTTATTTTGTCTTTATTTTTCATTGATTATATTTGAATTTTTTTCGTTTGTACCTTTTTAATTATTTTCTTTGATATAGAGTTTGCCGAAATTATCATCATCATCATAATCGTGCGCCTCTTCTACCGCCTTAGCGGTGTGAGGCTCCCTTCATCCTCCACCCCTCTCTGTCCACCACCAAAGTTCTTCTATCCTCCCACGCAATTCCTCTTTTCCTGCACGCCTCTTTTATACCCTCTTCCCACATGCATCGCGGTCTACCGCTTTCCTCCGACCCACTATCTGTGCTTCTATGCCATTCTACCGTTCTGTCGGAATCCATCCGTAGAACATGCTCGAACTAGCGCAGCCTATTTTCTTCTATTACTTCGTCTGCTGGCTGTATATTCAGGTTGGATTAATTTTTTCTTTTGTTTATTCTCTTTAATTATTTTCTTTGATATAGAGTTTGCCGCAAGGATTTTATGTTTAAATTTATTTTCATGATTTTCCGGATATTTGTAATTTCTGTTTATTTATATATTTATTTAAATGTAATTTGTAAATTAACTTCGCTATTATAAATTTGATAATAAACTTATTATAGTAAATTTAAATTAAGATAACTGTATTAAAACAAACAAACATAAAATAAAATATTTAACATTTAGGCAGAAAAATATCTATGCTTACCTCCTCCTTACTTGAGAAATGCGTACATAATTGATAACAGATCTTATATGGATATATTGATTACAGATTGTTAAATCTACAATGGAAGTAATCATTTGCATTAATATATTTAGAAGGGTTTTGAAATTATTAAAGTGGAAAAAAATAATATATGCATCTTGTTTTTCATATATCTATATTTGATAGGAGCACTATATGTCTAACGCTACCATTAAGGATCCACTAAATCCGCATGAAAGGCTGTGTGACAAGACAGTATTGTGTGTGTACGGTGAATATGTTGTAAGGATAACGGTTAGAAGGAAGCAGCCAGATGGTTTTCAGTAGCTCCGTTTTAGTAGCAGAATGGCGGGAAATCTAACACAAGGAGAAGGAATAGCTTGCCTGTTGTTTTCCCGCCTCACTTTCCACCAAACTTGATGTACAATATTTTTGGAAATGGTTGAAAAGCTTAGTCTCTTTCTCTTTGAATCATAAAAGGCACTCGCCTACTGGCTAATGCACCTTACGCTACTATCTCAACCGACAGTATATGTCTCCCGTACACCAAGTCATTTTTTTTTTAGATGGTAACGGGGAGGAGGATCTCTCTCCCTCTCTTCTATCCAGACCATACAGAGCCAATACAGGGCTGTAGAAAGGCATTAAGGTAAGAACACAACAGCCTTCTACAGCGCCCCATCTAACAGCCCATAATACAACATACTTCCAACAGACTTACTCCATTTCTTCAACCATAGTCCTCCATTTCCTTTTTTACATACTAGAATTTTCTACCTCTCCATCTCCTTCTATCCAACACAGTCTTCTACCACAGGAAAAAGGAGAGAAGTAAGAAAGTAAGAGCTGAGCCTGTGAGAGAAGCAGATCCTGATGTGGGACTGTAGGCGAGTGCCGTATCTTGTTCGTTGATGATATGCAGCCGATAAATCTGAGTTATAAACCTTCTCTCTTTATATATATTTGCCTCCTTAGAAGAAGTACTATTCACTATAGTGGCCAGGAGATATAATAAAGATTTACGGACTTAGAGCCACTGATTCACGAAACATTCACACAAATTTACTTATAAACCACACAAATAAAATTCATTTCCCAACATTAAACCTTCAATTTTAACAACGCTGTCATATCGTAATAAAAATATTTTAAATTAAAACTGATATATAATCAGTCCATAGGAAATCGTTAATGGTGCGGATGCACATACTTTGCCGTTAACATTTTTTTAAATATATAAATTTAGTCGTTACATGCGAGTCTTGGACCAGTTGCAAGACCATGCCCAAAACCACTACACCAAACCCAACCCGATATGAATGGTATATAATTATAAATTTTTTTATCGATTGGAATATCGACAATCACTGCGTTTCCCTCATTAACATTTCAGAAGCTTTGAATGTATGCTTAACATTTCAGAAGCGTGCATCTGATGGTGTCAATTCAATTGTCGGTCCTTGGAAGACAACATAATCGCCGTAAAACTGAATTCAAACATGCCCAGAAATAGCAAAGCGTACGGTGCTCAGATATGCCTAGTCATCGAATTGTTCGCAACTGGAAATAGTGCTTCCTATATATTGATCATGTAAATAAAACAGGTCATTTGAGCCGAGTATTTCTCCCCAGATCTTGATGTTTAAAAAGCACTCGAAACAATATTAATAACTTATTTAAACATTGTTTATTATGTTAGTTTGAACATAATATGAACATCTCTGCCTAACTCAGGGCTAACGCGTCACGGAAATATGAAATAATTATAGTGATTAATCAGGGAGTACAATGCCCCCTCCATTTGAGGCATAAGTATAGTCTACTTTATGTAAGAAGGACCAGTGCTAGAAAAGAACAGTTTCAAATTCTTGATGGGCAACATTCATAGTTGTCCAGGGACGCGAGTCTTGCTCTTTCATTTCAATATCAGTCCCTAACCGCCATAATACTAAGTGAAAAGTAGAATTCAATGTGTTGTACCTTGAAAAAAATTTGTAAAATGTAATAATTCCAGCAAAGGCAAGTAGTCGTGTGTTTCGTAACAGATTATTTTACATAATTATGCTTTCGAAACTTTAGGAAATAAAGAAACACATACAAATTTGTTTAGTCAATAAATTTAGAAACAAAGGTGAATAATTTCTCATGTCCTGCTCAAAATGCTGTAGATAGCAAACTGGGTCTAAATGTTCCTCAAGCAAACTGTTGTTATCTGAAGTATGAAATGAGTAATTTACTGTTAATTAATGTTAGCTTCGAAAATAAGCTGATTGATCTCTTAGTTTTGAATTAACAAAAGAAGCATGACATCACAACTCTTCAGATTCGCCTCATCAAAAAACTTGTTTCAAATAAATTTGATTGATCTCTGGCTTACTATTAAAAGAGTTTAAAGAAATTCGAAGTCGGTGTCAGAAAACTGTGGAAAAACTGGAAATGCCAATTAATGAAATAATTGTATTTTAGGTTAAGAGGCTGGATCGTAACATTCCGAACATCTTCCCTAACAGAATTAAAAGTTTTAACATTCTATGACATTTCATTCTTGATTTACCTGTCCACACAAACAAAAACAAATAAACACATACACACACAAACACAAACAAACAAATACCCAAAACTTCCAGAACCATCTCTATAAAATACATTTATATTATATAAATAATAAGTGAGACAGCCTTTATTTTATTTATAATTTTGGTGACACCATGGAAAAGAGCAAATGCTGCCACATGAATAATGCCGAGTGTTTGGCAGTTAGACTCTTAACATACTCCAGCATGCTGTATATAGTTACAATTTTCTCTTCGCGATACCCTCAAACCCACACACACACACTTTATTAACTCACAATAACTCATAATTCAACCAAAATATTGCATTCCTTTCTCATTTCGTAAATCAATAGATTTCAAAACCAATTTTACTTTATAATGGAAGGCAAACTTTTTAAATATTTAATGTATTTGTAAACAAATGTAATACATTAAAGCGGAAATTCAAGTTGATTTCAATAATTTACTTGAAATTCAAACAAGCGGTCTAGTTTTGTAAAAAAAGCAAAAAACACTGCACCCTTATAATGTTGGACAGAAATGAATAATTGTATGAATCTTTATGAGAGTATTTAATCGATAATGGATTTAATCGATGACACTTTTAATCGATAATCATTGTTTCAGCTTCAAAATTTTAATTCTTCTTCATGAGGATGTAAAGTGCTTTTCATTTGATACAGTTATGGCCGGTACTTCTCAAGATGGTATTCTTGGTCCTCTACTCTTTACCATACACACTTCAGGCTTTTGTCCATCATCTGACGATTTGATAAATAATGTAATTAAGGCTGGACAAGTATTTGTCGGAGAGCACAAAATCTCAAACAAGATTCTATTTTCATAAATCTAGATCAATCAAGAAATTTGCAACTCAAGTTTTACCACTTTATGAAAATATAAGGAAACTGTAATCGGTTCTGAAAAGCCAAGCTTTTTGAATAAGAAATGATCAGGAGAGGCTGGAGGTAGATACAGTTGGCACAAATTAGTAATAATAGGAATTATGTTTTTATCATGTACAGATTAGTTACCTTTAAAAAAAGAATTAACTAGAGCTTGATAGATAACATATTTTTAAATAAATAAAAAGAAATTAAAAAAAAACCTTCATATTGTAATAAAGTAGGGAAGGTTTTTACTTTCTCTTACTCCTAGTAAGAGGAAGTATCGTAATTGTGTCAAATTTCCATATCGAGTTTTCAAGAGAAATATCCGTTTGGAGGTCCCTGAGGCCAACAAAGTAGTTTTTAGCAAATGGTCTGTGCGTGCGTGCGTGTGTGTGTGTATGTGACCAGCACAGCTCAAAAACGAAAAATTGCAAAAAGTTCACACTTGATATTCCGTTCGGGTATCACCATGGGATCCGATAGTAAGTTATCTGTCAACATTCCTCAACCGGAAGTACCTCTTTCACTTTTTTGCAATTTTGTCGAAAATGGCTCCAACGATAAACTTCGTATATAAACTACAAATTCAACGACCTACAATTTTTATTTGATACATTTCTCCAGGAAAATTCATTTAACGCACTTTTGAGGGAGGGGTGGGATTAGGTTGTCCTCTAAAGTGCTTTTTCAGTTTATTACACAATTCCATGTTCTAAATAATAATAATTAGAATTAAGTGTATTGTTGAAATTCCATGTTTGAAGAAAAATCAGATAACCGGAAGTGCGTTTTTACTGAAAAGTATTTTTCAATGTTCTGTTTTTTTTTGTTTTTTTTTTGTAAAACGGCTCCAACAATTTACTTTAATCTAAGTATGTGAACTACACATGTAAAGAGTGAACTACCTAACTTTTATTTGAAACATTTTTCCGAATAAACTCATTTAAGGGGGCTTTTGCGGGAGAGGTAGGGTTATTAGAGATATTTTCCGTGACAGCCTGCTTCTTTTTGTGGTCAGTTTCGGGCGTTCGCCATCATCAGCATGTTTTTATGAAACAACATAGACATACATAGACTTGCACAGAGCAATTTCAGTTGATACACTCAGTCTATGTTATTATACTGACAAAATCATCCTGATGATGGGCAAACGCCCGAAACCGGTCGATGTCCACAAAAAGAAGCAGGGTATCACGGAAAATACCTCTGATACTTTCCAGCTCTGCGGAACCAACCACAACAACAAGGTAGTTGATTATACAATTTTACCATCTGGACAAAATTAATTAGAAATAGATTGCCAAAATTCCGAGTTTCAAGAAAATTAGTAAACTGGAAGTGTGCTTTTACTGTATAGTTTTTGTGATTTTCTTCATAAAAACACCGACGAATTTCATTAAATTTAGAATACTAACTATAAAGTTTGTCAATAACAATTTGAAAACTGGAGTATGGGAGAGTTGTGTGAGTGTTTCACACTAAATTGTTTATATTTTATTAATGAAATAAAATAAGAAAAAATCATCTACACTTTTTTAAAATATGAAATACAAATGAAATATGGATGCCTTCCGCTAAAGTTTATACCTCCTGGCAAAGTGACAAATGGCACTGGTTATTTGATTACCAAATAAAAAAAAAGTAGAAAATACCATTAATAATCACCGGAACGGCTCAAATATGAATATTTACTCGCTATTTAAACCGAAAGGGTTTTATTTTTTTTAATACATATATAAATATCATCCGGTGAATTTGTAAATGAATACTTATATATTTATTTATATACTAATTTAATGTTATATATATATATATATATATGGAATGAGAGATCTATACAAAAAGAAAATAGCAATAGCTGTTTTAGTTAGCGGTCAATGTATTAGTATTTGATTTAATTGGCTGGAAATCAGTGGAAATGTGCTAATCACCTGTTTTCCATATAGAGACGTCAGTATTTACTTTCCAGTTAAACTGTACAATGTTAAACTCAATCAATACTGAGCTTCATATCAGCAAATTGGGTACATCTAGCATATGGCAAATTTATTCTTAAAATTTTATCGCTTATATTGTATTGTTAGTTTAACATTTCAAACAACCGGGAAAATAATTTGCTTTCACTCTAATAAACACACAAGGTTCACAAATAATTGGGTAAACGTTTTTCCTTTTCCTTATTTTGAAAGCAAAAATCACTGAAACAGCCGAAATTCACTTCCTATCAAGTATTTTGAGAACAATTATTACTATGGTATTCAGTTCTCCAAGGGTTTAATTCCCGCGGGATCTTCAATTACCAGGTAGTCTCCTGGTTCTGAAGCCACAAACACGGCAATGGGAACCGTATCTTGCTGATGTTATTTTTTCCAATAAAAATTCCGGCAGGCTAGCGGGACTTATATATTGCAGTTTTAATGTAAGCAATAGCTTCTGGCAGAGCACTGCCTACCCCGTTGAAATGGGGTTTGAAACAAAAAGCATGAACGAGCAATATCTCCGGTATAGACATGTTCCTGGGATTACTGTCTCGCTTGCTACCCTCATTATTTGCAAGACGCGATGGCGCACAACATCTATGACGATGCGGAGGGTTGCAGTCATATTAGTAACTCTGCATATGAGGAACGCCGAAGTTTGGCAAAATTATACTGGGTGCCCATGAATGAAGTTTCACTGATGCGTAATGAAAGATCTGATATGATCGATCAGTCAGCAAAACTTGTGTAATAGTTCAATACCTAAACTTTGTAGTTCTCATAGGACATACCTGAAATGATTTTTTAATCGATTTTCTTCAACTTGAAATTCCGAGAAATAGATTTGATGTACCTTAATACTAAGTGATAAAAGCGTGTCATGTACCAAAATGGCACTTTAAACATAAACTTGAACGTTGCAAATCCGCCTCTCTCACCCTATTTTCTAAAAAAAATCACATCTCTTGGGAAAATGTGTTTTCTTTTTTAATTATTATTATTATTTTAAGGTGCACAGCATCTAAGATCTTTGACACCTGACAATCATCCTCAATGACACTATATTAATTGAGCATAACATTACATTGTATTAAAATTGAATATCCTTGCATGAATTACCACACTCTTAAAGAAACAAGGTAGAGTACCAAGTTCATTTAATGCCTAATCCTGAGATAAAGAAAACGAACTATAATGTATTTACTTATATTCATACTAATACATTCATACCATACACATTCCAACTATCAGATTCATACTTAAAACACATTCATCCTAATAAATACATTCCGGCACAGACCCAAACCTCCAGATTTCAGAGGCTTCCTAAGATAAGCGGGAAAGACGTCCCCGGAAGACTGGAAGTTTGCCAGCCATGCCTCGGGATTAGCACCCCCCACTTTATTTAAGCGCGCACACACACACACACACACACACACACACACACATTCTTAATACCTTTATATAAATGTAATCCGCCAAAAATACTACTTAAACTCTAATCCGAACGAATTCTAATAAATCTATCAATAACTATTTACATAAGAACTTACTTGTATATATTACATGTATATTAACTTGAACATATTTATATTTTTTAGATATTGGAATGTTCTCCCTACACTTTCTTCGTTATCCTCCAGTATTTCTTTCATACTATTACTGATATTTACCTTACCTTTAGCGGATGCATATTTCAAACATTCCATGAAAATGTGTTGAACTGTTGTTGTGGTTGGTTCCGCAGAGCTGGAAAGCATCAGAGACATTTTGTGTGATAGTCTGCTTCTTTTTGTAGTCATCGACAGGTTTCGGGCGTTCACCCATCATCAGGATGCTTTTGTCAAACAGTGTGATAACAGATTTGCCCAAAGCAAATTTAGTTTACACACTGCAAATTCAGTGCAAACGCATCCTGAAGATGGATGAACGCCTGAAACTGGTCGATGCCCCCAAAAAGAAGCAGGCTATCACGGAAAAAGTTTCTGATGTTGGACGGCTAATTCTACATTGCAAATATCACAGATAGGAGGCCGTCCCCCACTAAAAATATAGCCTTGAGTTAGTATTGTGTGACGAATGGGAAAATATTTCAAATGTATATGAAAGAACTAGTATGTGTACACTTATTATGCAAAATATAAAGAAAGACGTTTCAAGCAAATCGCGAAAAACTGAAAAGGAAAAAATCAGAAAAGTGGCACTATCGGTTGATGGATTTTGACCGAAATCTTTTTGTCTAAAAGTGTCAAGTTCGAAGTATATTTGTAAATTCAAGGCTGTGAATAAAAGCAATGAAAGTCGTCTAAATATTTCACAAAATAGTTTATTTTTTTTAACGCAGGAAGATTTCCACCTGCCAACACCATAAAACTTTTCCAAAGTTTAAAGAAATCATTAATAATTAATAATTTTGGAATGATAGTTCCTTCCATTAATTTTTCAAGAATTGTGAAGAAGAAGATTGTTTTCAGAGTTTGAAGAACACTTTGTTTGGCTTTTTTTGTCTAGAACTTTCTTTAATTCTTCTTATATGAAGGTGAACTTTATGATAAAAAAAACAATAAACTTTTTTGTGCGTAGTATATTGCACAATCCAGACAGCCGAAAAATATGGGAATAGTCAACAACCAAATTTAGCTAACAATGAAAATTGTGTGACTGTTTAATCGAAACAAGAATTGTATGAATCATCACAATTTCTCTCCACTGCAATCCACAAAATTCTAGCTGATAAATTACATTCAATTCGAAATTTTTACTGCATGTAGTTCTGCTTAATATTGTATAGATAGTGGAACAATATATTGAAACGATCTATCTCTTTTCCGCGGCCATTATCATGCAATATAGTTGGTCTATAGGTTGAGAAAGAGGTCAGTGGTATTAACCGATGCTTCACCAATATTGCAATAGGTTTCTTCTGAGTATTGTTGGCTTGATTATTAGACAAATACTGGCAAATATCTGGGTGGATATTTGTAAAGCAGTAGAAGAACGGAAGCCTAATTTTCTCTCTAAATCTTGCACTGAAGTGCAAATGTATTTATGTAATTTATCCATGAAGGCGATTAGTGTTGGACGACGAGGTCAAAGTCTTCCCAATTACTACTCGTAGCTTGCTGCCAAAGTTACAGCCTTATTGTATCCTGCAAAATAGTTATATTTCGTTTTCTTTCCTTATTCTCCCCTTAATCTGAGCTGACGCAGCCATGTGCTGCTCTGATGGAGACCATCATCTCCATTTATGCAGTTTTTCTCTTTCTCAATTTCTCCTGCGTCTCTTGCAATACATTTGAAATAATTGTTTATTTGGCCTAGGACTTCTCAATTTGGTATCTTCAAAATTTTACTATATGTCCAATTGTAAGAGAAAATTCTACAAGTACATTTCAAATCTTGAAGTCTGTCCACCATCCGATTATCAAAGCACTGAAGCGTCTCAACCGAAGACCAACATGTTTTGAGCCAAATGAAATATATTTAATAAAGTTAATCACATTTGATACCAATTTCTTAAAATAGAAATCAGTGAAAAATTAATTTTAGCACCGTGATATTTAAATGAGAGCGTGCGTGTGCGAGTGGGAGTGAGCGTGTGTGTGGGTGTGTATAAAACGCTATTAATATAGTATCAATTATGTTTCATACTAATTAGAAAGTTATAGTTTAGGCGAAAGTTCAAAGATTAATCTTACTAATATAAATCTATTCGGTTTATTACTAAAAGGCTTTCATGTGAACTGTTTGTTTACCTTTAAGTGACTTGTCTAACTTATAACTTAACATTAAACCAGTATTGTATCTGCATAATGAGGTTATATGTTGTAACCAGTTTCCTAGTTTGGTTTCAGTACTGCTGAAACAAGGATATATCAACTAGCCAGCCAGCCAGGGAGTGTAGGTCCCAGTTTGGACGGGAAGTAAACGAGGCTACTTGGTTGTGGGAGGGATGTGTGGTGATGTATGCCTGGAGAGATGTTGCTTACCCCCTCGGGGGAACTGAATTACAAACATGTCATACCTGTCATCCTCTTAGTGCTCCACGCATTGCTACTGTCGTCTCTAGATACAGATATCTATGTCGCTTTAATAGAGACTTAACTGGTAACAGTGTATGAAAGATATGCAACATTTTCACCGCTAATAATAGTTTGAATTCTGTTTATATCGACTGAGTTCAGCATAATTTGCATAATTTTATATCGCAAACAATTCATATAGAAAATAAATTTTAATTAGTTAAAATATTTTCCATTTTTAATGCTAATGTGATCTGGATTAAAATGGTCGACGAGGAGAGAAAAATAAGAGGAATATTAAATCAATATGAACAACCAAAATGACATTTTCATAGCTGAGCGGACTAAATATTAAATTTGAAAAAATTCGGCAATGAAATATTCAAAATTAAAAATAATAATAAAAAATCTGTTTTAAAACGCTCACACGTCTTTCTCTTAATGCAGGATAATATAATTCCAATAAATATATGTTTTTTAATGTTGGTACTTTTACTGAACGATAAATTACAATGTTTCTACATTGTATTGCAGCGCCCTGCACAACTTATAACGCTAGTTAATGTTATGCTTATCTCACAGATACGTAAACTAAAACTGTGCCTAACCGCAGAATTTCAGCAAACTCAAGTTTTCCAGGAAAAGAAGCGTTATTTTTGTAAAGCCGCACGTCTGTTAACCGATTTCTTACGAACTTGCAGTTCTGACAATGCAGTTACATGCCTTATTTAATACAACTTGTAACACTGTATATTGCAATGAAGTGGCATGTTGTAGCTTGAAAGTATGGCTTAACGTTCTTACTATTCCTCCCTAAACAATCTAAAAATCTTTTGCCGAGGCCAGATGCAAAAGATGACTGTTCGAGGCCTACTCGAAAAGTCAGCCGAACAATTAGATTTTGGAAAGACAAAGTTTAACAGTATCTTTGCTCTAAATCATTCTTGAATATTGTTTTTATAAGCACAAACAGAAACATGCAATTTTTAAACCCAATGAAAAAAATTCGCAAATCTAGGAAGTGCATTCTAAAATAATTATTCTATGAGTTGCTAATTGCAGTGGAAATATTTACCCTTATTTCGAACAGCTGGGAAAATACTGATAGCTACCTCTCCACTGCGATATCGCGACTCATTGTCTTTGATCTTTTTGGATTTCCCCTTTTCACGATTTTTAGATTTCTATCATAGCTCGAGCTAAGGAAAAGATTTTGGCAGAGCTTAAATTGAATAGTGTATAACTTGCCAGTGACTTAGTAACGCAGTGGTGGGCGGTTCGTGTCAATAATATAGAAATGTGGTAATGGCGTAGCACTGTTTTCCAGCTCATCGAATACATGGGAAAATGTTTCCACAGTAATATTATTAAGCATATATTTTACTTATACCTTAAATAAATATATCAAGTCTTTAATGTAATTAAATCGGATACATATTAGTTAACAGACCTCAGCTGGAGGTTCGGCGAATACAATACAGACAAGCTGGGCTTCGTTTCCTTCTCCAGTGTGAACCCAACTTTTTTCAACTTCAATTTCAGGTGGAACTGTAACACACAAACACACCAATGAATCATTAATAATAAGTCTTATATCTCTGTTTTTTTCCAATACAGGAGGGGAGAAGGTATTAAATTTTAGAGTGGGGGTGTATCAGTTTAAATTCTATTTTTGAATTATAAAAGAGAAGTAATTGTTAAAGTTGATTTGCTGTTGGTTTAAAAGTTAAACTTCAACCCTTGAGGCCGATTTAACTTTGCTACCGCCCGCCATCAACTGATACACACACACACACAATACTGAATAGCTCTCTCTTTTACAATTTCTGTTCTAAAACTCAGTTTACACTTTTATTTAATTTCACTAGAAAGTGAGAAGTTACAAGTTCAACTTGGAAGGTGTGCAATTAAAATAATTTTAACCCTGTTTAGAAATTTAATAATATAAATTTTATTCTACTTAAAATATTTTTTATTTTTATTCACATTTACATTTAAATTCGATTTAGGTGAAATGCGGTTTGCTTCAAATGGGCATGCGTAGTTGATATTTTCATTTTATTTTCTCTTAGCGCTGGCAAAGTTTTGGGTACGTCCAGATTTCATCGAAAGTTCTCGGATAATTTTCAATTTTCGCGATTTTTCTTAAAAACGGATTCTTTTTCTTTAACGATTTTTTTTTTTTAAACTTGAAATTACCAATACCCTTATGTAAAGTTTACTTTGTGCTGCGCTATAAGAATAAGCAATGCGAGTGTGTGATTTTCTAATTGAATTTTCACTGCAACGTACATGTTTTCCCCTGGGTCAGAAAAAGTGTTTTGTGGGGAGGGGGCTGTGTGTATAGCATGATAAAAGAAAGGAAAATTGCAAGGAGACCAAACATGATATTCTGTATGACTGTCGCCAGGAGATCTGATATGTACTGTGCCGATCAAAATTCCTCAATCGAAATTACCGCTTTATTAAATAGTTTTTCGTTTTATTGCGATTTTTCCGAAAACCTTAATTATTAATTAATTTTTCTTTAAACATTGTTTGCATATTACACACACGTAAGTCTAACTTTTATTTAAAACATTTTTTCTAAGAAAATTGCTTTTAAGAAGTTTGGGGGGAAGGGGGAGAGAAACATTAAGTTTCCCTGTAAAGTGCGATTTCAGGGAACTGTATGGTTCGACCCTAGTATATAATGATTTTGAGCATCAAATATACCGTTAAAATCATGAGTTTTGAAGAAAATACGCTGACAGGAAGTTTCTTGAACATTTTGTTTGTTTAGTTTAGCGGGATTTTTTTTCCATTTATAGGAAACCGTATAGCTCACTAGCTGGATAATATTGAAGGCAACCGTGTTTAGCAAAAATCGGAAGTTTCAAGAAAACTTTTCTTTCAGCAACGAAAATTGCAGCAAGAGAAATATGTCTGATTGTTGCTCACTAGATTCTTTTTAATATTGCAATTCAGTTAAACCAATTTCTAAATTTATGAAAATTGGGATACAAAGCTTTGTGACCAGTTAATTTTAAAATTTCAGAATTTAAATTTTGTAATTTTCAGTATTAGAAAAATTCTCCAAAACAATTAAAGTGGCAAAGTGGCATAAATCACCGTCAATAATGGTGGCAGCAGTTGCGTTACATACGCGGAAAATTACCCAAAAAATTCCAATTCTCGTAACTTTTTCCTAAAAGAAAAGGAATATTACAGCAGTAAATGAGAAAAGTGTAGGGACAGGATACAGTCAATAATAGGAAGAAGGAGAGAACGGACATGTGGGAAAAGAGGTAGGAAAAAAATAGTGGTAATATGTTATTTGGTAGGTCGACTTCTTCACACAGGGTAGTGATGGTGTAAGAGCCTGTAGGAACATGAGCTACAGACCTTGCCGAGTAACCCGGAGTAAGTAGAGAGAGAGAGGATGAGAAAGACTTGATGTCGACCTACACATCTAGCAGTAGTGGGGTTGCAAAAGGAGCCCAAGCGGGAAAGCGGAGGGTGTTCGGCAAAAAGCTGCTACACTGGTGCTACTACGCTAATAAATAGGCTTGGGGGTTTCGTAGGGGTTATGGGGCAGCAAACTACAAGATGAAGGAGACGAAGAACAACCTCCTCTGGGTTGAAGAGGCAACCACCTGCCTCCTTATCCATAACTCTACCTTCTTCTGCAGTCATTACAACAAACAGGGGCAAAGGAGAAGCCTACTCTCTTTCTTCTCCTCACCGGGAGGGTCTAGGGGCACTCCTACAGACTTTCCCGCCAATAACCGAAACTATTCTCCTTTTTTCTTGCCCTCATACCCCTTACACACTCTGAGAACAATCTTGCTTGCACCGCACACCTATACATTCCATTATATACTAGGATCCATGTCTCTAGAGCGGGGAAGGGGTGACTCTTTTTACAACCAACTCATGTAGTAATGAAATTGGAATTGCCTTTGTTACATGGCTCTATTTATTTCAGAAAATGACATGTATGCTATCATTTGTACATTTTTTTTTTTACTCGTCTATAGATATTAAATAACTGGCATGGCTCTGGATAATAAACAAAAAATAACATCAATAGGTAATAGATTTTTTATTTTGTTCAAAATTTTATGGACGTTCAAATCATGACAATGATACCTATTATGTACTCAAACTCCTCTTCGGCAAGCAGTAACAAGTTTGGATCGTGATGACTTAGAAAAGAAATTTACTTTTGGGAAGCAACAGTTAGTAACCTATCTATACACGACATCGGGATTTAAGATTCAAAATGGACTCCCAGGAAGTCTATTTTCCCTCATTTTGGTCTAGTGGAGCACACTCGACTTTGGTGTGAAAATTCAAAATTTGATTCAGGTTTTACCCAGCACCGTGAGAAAAAGTGGGGAGCTACAGTTTAGTAGAGGACCTAGGTAACGATGGCTAGAAGTAAAGGCAAGGGGAACCGCGAAGTGTTTAACATACGTTTGCCAATAAAAATTGCCGTCTGGCAACTTCAGGAAAAGCTAATATAAGAAATTTTACAAGCACCTCACCAAAAATAGTAGGAATGACCACGATGCTTTCGTTGTCAAAAAATCTGCAGTGAGTCACACACACAACTTTCTCTTACTCCCGTTGTGCAATTGCCATAAAATGACAAATTTTCTTTAAACTCAGATTTTACGTATTTTGTCCTGACATAAATATAGAGGTGGTGGGGGTAAGTACCAACCTATACTAAACTGGCAGGCTGAGAAGTGATGATTATATTATGGCCCAGTAGAGCGTTCTACAAATACTGAATAACTAGATATAATATTTGAAATTAACGGCACAAATTCCCATAACTCTCCTTAATAATTTTTTTGGATAAATGTTTCAAATAAAAGTATCGTTAACGTTTTTATCTTTGAAGTTAGCATGCTAAGTTTAAAAGAAATCGTTTTATTAGTCGTTTTCGAGAAAATTCCAAAAACGCGAGAACCTATTTCATAAAGTCGCACTTCCGATTAACCGAATTTCTTCAAATTTGGAATTCTATCAATGCTTTCAAAGTGTAGTAATATTATGTAGGCGTTAAAACCATATATTACACTCGTGCTGTACGTTAGAGTAAAGCATAACGCTATTGTTCCCCCATAACCGCCAAAAAATCAATTTTTCCAGAAAAATGTGACAAATAAAAGTGATAGTATTTATGTGATAGTAGATTGTATACGATATTAAAAAAAATCGTTAAAAACCGGTTTCGAAAAAATTACAAAAATATGAAAAAAAAAACAGTAAAGTCGCACCTCCGGTTGATAGATTTTGCCTGAAATCTTCATGTCTACAATTTTCATGCCGAGATATTCTGTTAACACACACTCAGACACGTACACACACATTTACACACACATAAACAGACCAATCGCTAAAAAGTTTGTTTCGTATTCAGGGGATTCAAAAACATGTATTTCCGGTGAAAACTCAGTATCGAAAATCTGGCACCATCACAATAATAATACTTACTTAGGTAAGACAAAGTAAAAATGAATGTTTAATTCTATAACAGATTTTGAATGCCAGGTTTTTCTTCTCCACAAAGTGAAAATTTATAATTAATTTTATAAAAAAAAAGTGTCAAAAGAATATTTTCAAGGACATTTAAGTTTCACCGGAGAGTATTATTTAAGAAGAAGCAATCAAAGTAGTGAACAGTTTCAATGATTTAATAAAATTTTTTTTAAATTGAAAAAAATGTCCTTAATTTAGATACAGGCCTCTTTATAAATAAGACATTCATTTTAAAACACAATTTCTAACTAAAAGTAGATATATAAAACCATAAGTTTATTGCTGTTAAGAATAAAACACTTATTAAATAGAGTTTTAGGTAAAAAGGAGTATGGCTAAAGGAATATGAACATACTCTGAGTAAATAAATAAAAGAATATGAAGAAATCTAGCGGCTGATAAAAGAAACACATAAAGAAGAGAAAGTTGTTTCAAAGTATATAAAGGTGTTGTATGTAAAGGTGAAAGTATCATATAAACAGCCTGAAGTGGCGTATCCTTAGTGACACTTTCTGAACTCCACAGTAACTTAATATAAACCAAAGATCCATGCAATGATAACCCTCCTCCCAGCTTCTCCATTTACTCTGCAATACAGCCTCCCCTCTTCTCCATCCTCCAACATTATTAAATCCTCAGCTGCCCAGGGTTTTATTCCACTTTATCCCAGTCTTCGGAGACCTGGAGCTTACAAATTATCATGGGCCACCTCACCATTAGGTGGTGCCAGTGCGCCACTCCCAGTGCGCGCTCGTACTGCTCGCTGGTTGAGCTGCCTGTATTTCCAGTGCTCGCCAACCACCGCTCCTCTCTTTGCAGGTAACATGAGCTGAGTGGAGGGCAAACAGGACACCTTAAGTTCTAAGGTTCAGAGATGTAACAATAGAGTGTTCTATTACTTGGAGAAATCCTTCAGCTTGGCGCTTAGTTAAAACAAGTGTAAGTACTGCTTATAATGGTCTAAAAGTCGTTAACTTAAGTATCTAAAAGTGAGATGTCCTGTTTAAAGAAATTACAAAAACACAGGACGTTTTGAAGAATATTATTTATTTCTCTTGCTGGTATAAGTGGAAGAATTGTAATTGTGTCAAATTTTAAAAAATGAGCTTTCCTCGATATACATACTCCGAGGTCGAAAAAAAAATTGTTAGCAAATCATTCTGTCTGAGATCCGACACGAGCGTTTCGATCAAAACCTGCTAACTGAAAGTGATTAGTCATTACTGAATATTTTGTTTATTTCATCAGAGACATTTTCCGTGGTAGCCTGCTTCATTTTGTGGTCATCGACCGGTTTCAGGCGTTCGCCCATTTCTCAAAAGGGAGTGTATAAACTGAATTTGCTCTGTGCAAGTCTGTGTTATCACACTGTCTGACAAACGCATCCTGAAGATGGGCGAACGCCCGAAACCGGTCGATGACCACAAAATGAAGCAGGCTACCACGGAAATGTCTCTGATGCTTTCCAGCTCTGGGGAACCAACCACCACAACCAATTTTGTTTATTTTTTTGGCGCATTTCTCGAAAATGACTCCATGAATTTACTTTAAACTTCGCAAAATAACTACGCTCCTAGAGGTTATCATTTTTAAATGTTTTCTCAAAATGATTTTTTGTTCGGAGAATTATAAGGGAGCAGCAACTTTAAGCTTCTCTCTGAAGTGCCACTTCCACGTATACAATATTGTAGTACGTTATAATTAAATGCATTGCTAGAATCTCAATTTTGTTGTAAATAAGAAAAGCAGTGGGGACCACTACTAGTCAGTTACATCTATTAACTGACATGTATGTCAGTTAATAAATGTAAGCTAGTGATGTATGAAACCTGATCAATAATACATTTAAAATAATTGTAATGGATGACAGAAATTATATCTATAAATATAATTTGAAGAAAATCATTATTTGAAAAATATTCTAACATTCGTTGGCAAAAGGGACTATTCAGGTAGAAGACCACCGTGACAGAAGAGTTCATAGAACTTAGTCAACTTTGTCTTTTTACCCCTTCTCGCAGGGAAGGATTTGAATTACGAAGAGAAAGCATTCTTTCAAGAGAGAGAGTCTAAATTCTGCCCTCAACCAGACAGTCTGAATTAGACATTGAACCGTAACACTTTCAGGAATCGCTCGCCTCACTTCAGTGCCAGTCATAAGTTAAAACATAAGAGTTTAATCTAGCTAGTTTCAGTGTATTTTATAAGCCTATATTGTGATATTGAAAAGTATAAATTTCTTTAAAGATAATATATTTAATTTAATCTAGCAGTGTTTTCTTATTTATTTCTTATTATTTCTCTTCTCTTTAAACATACACACAAGCCCTTTACAAAACCGCTTACGCCACAAACTACTACAAACACACAACATACATAACACCAAATACATTTCATAATACATGGCGCAGTATGAACAGTTGATTATTACAGTTAATGATTAGTACACTGAACAGTTGATTATTAGATGAACAGTTAATTATTATTAATAATTACAACAAAAAACTGTGAAGTGAAATAATAATAGTGACAGTTAATAATAACAAACAGTGCCGAATAATAAAATTAATAAAATGGACTGTTTTAAACCACCATCACCTTTAGTACTCACTGGTAATGTGGCAGAAAATTGGAGAAGCTTTAAAGCTGAGCTCGAAATATTTATAAAGACAGCTGATATAACAGAAGAAGGCAGAAAGTAGCAGTTCTCTTAAATTTAATAGGAGCTGAAAGTAGGAAGCTATACTACAGTTTTCAGTTACCGGAAGAAAAAAAAGACGATTCTAATGAAGTGATTCTTCTTTTGGTAGGTAAAGCCACAGAAAAATTTAATAACTGCAAGTTATTTGTTTAATAAACGAATTCAAGATGAATTTGAATCTTTTGATTCATTTGTAAGATTTAAAAAAGTTAATACAAGAGTGTGATTAATGTCAGCTACTATATATCTCGGAATCCCAAACGAACTATATACTTCTTTTAAAATAAAAAACTGCCACTGAAACAATAAATGTTTTAAAAGAAATATTTAGTTCGTTTGGGATTCCGAGATAAGTAGTAGCTGGCAATAATCCCTTCAATTCTATAGAGTATAGAAAATTTGCCAAGCAGTGGGGGTATAGTATTCATTTTAATGAGTCCGACCTATCCACAATCTAACGTATGTCGGAAAGAGCAGTATAGACTTCGAAGAATATGTTAAAAAAATGTGCAGAAGATGTAATTGATCTTGAGTTATCTCTGTTATATTATAAAAACATCCAATATTAGGAATTCCGTGGCCTCCTGCTCAGTTATTACAAAGCAGAGAGTTAAGAGTAAATGTGCCAACTATAGAAGAAAGGTTGCGTCCCAAAGTAGTTAGTGGGTTTAAAGAGTATTTAAAAAACAAGCGAAACAATATGACAAAATATTGTGACAGACTTACTCGGAAAAGAAGTGATTTTAAACTGAATGAAAATGTATTTTATAGGAAGGGTAAAATCTGGGAGAAAGGAAAGATAGTAGCTATGTATGGCAATTGATCTTATAGGGTTAGCACAGAAAATGAAAATTTAGTCAGGAGAAACTCTTATCATTTAAGATCTTCTAATAACTTCAAAATTGAAAGTCCGCAATCTAACGGGAAGTTCAATGGTACCTTTATACCGTGCATAACCAAATATGGTCGTAAAAATTTGTACCTTAAAATATCTTAACTGACATACATGTCTAGTAGTGGTCCCCACTACTTCTCTTATTTACTACCTATGTACATATACACCATCTTCCTTTTTTTCTTTTTTTTTTAATAATTTTTGTAAATTAAAGAACAAAACTTTGTGAAACTTATCACCACAACTTTTACATTATTCATTTTTTTTTTAAATAATAAATTGAAACACTTAATACATCTACTCGCTATTTAAACTAAAAGGTTTTACTTTCATTGAACTCACAATAATTCATCTTTATTATATAAATATATTTTAATAAATGTGAGCTAAATGGTAAGCTAGTGACTTATGAAACCTGATCATTAATACATTCAAAAAAATAGTTTGATGAAAATTAGTTAACAGGAAGTGCTAGTAGGTTTCTGAATTTTTTGGAATTTTCTCTTTATATCTCTAACGATGGTCAGTAAAACTGAAAAGCTAACTGCATATATATAAAACTTACCACTTTCATTTGTAATGTTTTACCAGGAAAGATTGATTTTTGAAGTTAGTGTGCTGTAGTTAGGACTGTAGCACAAGTTTCGTTGCTGTACGTCCTAAAAGTGTTATTTGCTTATTTTAAGATTTCAATTTCATTACCCACACATAATCTCATGTTCATAAGAGTTGAAATTTTCCATTGTTTTCCCGAGGATAGAAATATTTGATTCAGACAATTACTAATTCAGTAATATGGTTCCACTTTTCTTTCGTTTTCTTCCTTGGGTTTGCAATTCCAAGAGGGGCTTGACCTCTTCAAATCGGAGATCTCCATCTCTCACGAGTCTGAACAACGCCCTCCAGTTCCGTTCTCCCGACAGGCCTCTCCTATCTGCCATCTACGTCTCGGTCGCCCGTCTATTCTCGTTCCGAAAATACTTTCTCCCCGGCATCGAGGTTGGCTCCATCCTAACCAAATGGCTAGCTAAATTATATGAGACTCTCGGTACAACAAAAAAAATTGTTTTTTGCCGCCAGTCCTGTCCAACTCGAACAGGACCGAAAATCCGGAGCAATATTCTCCTTTCAAACATTGCAACTCATTGCTCATCCGCCTTTAATTGCGTCCACCTTTCCGACTAGGACTAACTAGAAGTGCTTTTGCCCTGCAATATGTTACTGGAGATCATGTTCACATTATTCCAGTATTATATAAGAATACGATTTACATCCTCTTTAAGCGCAAGAGCTGCAATCTCTCGGGTTTTTCAAACATGAGTTTGAGCTCATGTTCTTATGTCTGTGAGAGCAATCATATTTATTTGCAACCATATCAAATTTTTGAAACTGAGTTTTCAGCGGGAAATACACGTTTTGAGGTCCCTGAATCAGAAAAAAGAAATGTTTTTAGCGAATGGTCTGTCTGTTTATGTGTGTGTATGTTGAACGAAATATCTGAAAAACGAAAAATTGCCGGAAGTCCAAACTTGGTATTCCGTTTAGTTACCCCTTCATCGCATTCGATATTAAGGTTTTGGTAAAACTGTTCACCAACTGTAAATGTGGTTTTCAATTTTTTGCAAACTTCTCAAAAAAAGACTGTATACGGTCTGCACAAACAAATGCCTACCACTTTTATTTGAAGCATTTTTCTTGGATGATTTCTGTGAGATTCTGGCTGAGCACAAATGTTAAACTTTCCTCTAAAGTCCCACTTCAGTATAATGTATGGCTCTGCCCCCTGTATAATATTAATACACATTAGCAGCATTGACAGAATCAAATTTGGAGAAAATCGATTAACCAAAAGTGCAACTCTTCTGTTTGAATTGGAATTTTCTCGAAAATACCTGGAACGATTACACTTTTATTTATGAAAATTGTCGCCGAAATTTTGACGAATCTGGGACGTTAAATTTCAAATGTTTATTGTGCTTGTTCAATATTTTTGGCCTGTTTCCTGGCTAAAAGCAAAACTGCTTTTGGTAAGTTCTGTTCGCGCACTTCTCTATATTTAATATTAGGACAAATGAATGATACAAATTTATCATCTTTATAATTGTATTGACCGCAGTAAGAGAAAGTCATGTAAGTGTTTTGCAGCAGTCTTGGGGGGGGGGGGAATTAATGCAGTAAAGGCGAACTGTCTGAATTGCCTAATTCGTATGTAGTAATTAGTTATGGCAATTAAGAAGGAAAGTGTGGCAATTTCTTTTTATATAAACATTAAATTAAATGGCAATAAAACTGATAATTAATTGACAATCAATATGAATTAACATATTAAAATGAATTATATCGTTGTAATTTTGTTATAAGCCGACGAGAGAGCACTAACCTAGTTTGTAGTTGTGGTATAGTTGTATTAAGTACGATTTAGTTTTGACTAGTAGTGTAGTTAGTTATATCATGAATGTTGGTGCTGACAAGAGCACAAACTTGGAGCTGCAGGTATTAAACTGAGCAGGAGCTTACCTCTTGTTCACTAAAACCAGGTAGTGCGGGTAGTAAGTAGTTTGGGGGATTCTCTTGTCCAGCAGCTCTAAACTTTAGTCATTTCACAACATCTTAACTTTCCTACTAACGCTGCAAATGTTCCAATTCAATCTTAACAATAATTGTTTATACACTTGCATAAATATTGTTCTATTTTCAATTTCTTTAACATAATTTTCATTTATATTATAAGTAGAGACAAGTGCAAACTGATGTGACGCAATCACACGACTTTCTCTTACTGCAGTTTTCAACTTTCCATTATTTACATACTTTCTTCTTTATCTGAATTTTATAACCACATTTGAATGATCTCTTATTGAATTACATAGCAAGTTGAGCCGGTATATATGACAGATTGGAGCAAAGCTATCGACATTTACTTCGATTAATAATATGCATCGATAAATAATACCCTCACGTGTAGGTCTAGTACCTAGCGCATTCGCTTTAGGTGTGAGAATTCAGGGTTCGATTTCTGTGAGGGCAAAGTTGGTGTTGACCCAGCATCGTGAGAAAAAGTGGGAAGTACACCGCATCTAGGTGCCGGAGGTCAGAACTAAACAGCGAGGGAACCGCCGTGGGTTTAGCACACGCCCTCCCAATAAAAACCGCCGCCTGACAAGCCTTGGTCCTCCATTGGCCGTTGCACTATAGGTTTTAGGTTTTTTTTAATCGATAAATAATGATTAAGTAATTTTAACAAAACAAAAACGCTTATAAATATTTTTACATTTCTATTTTAACACAAAATTCTAAAATTTATAATTCATGAGCATTTTTATGAAAGTTACTAACTTCTAACATCATAATTATCTATTTAAAATAGCGAAATTAACTAAATAATGAAATAAATAAAGAAATACATTTTTTTAAATATGAATAGTATTAAATAGAAGATATATTTAATAATTTTTGGGGGAAAATTCATACATATTTGTCTTACTGCAGTTTACACACTGCTGATTTATACTAAGTATTACCCGCTTACTGATGTAATATTTAAATAGAAATGTACAAATGGGCATCCGAAATATTATTAGGCAAACAAATTTGCAATTCTGGGCAACCGGTTTGAAGTTTTCTTCACACTCAGAATTAAGCAACATATTACATTCTTATTATTATTATATAGACAACAGAATTGTATAATACACTATAGTGGCACTCTAAAGGTCAGCCCAATGTCATCCCTTAAAAAACTTCTTTAAAATCCCCCTTAAATGAATTTTTCCAGAAAAATAAATATTACAAATGAAGGTTGCATTTCTTTTTATTAGTAGTTGAATTACTAAGTTTAAAGAAAACCGTTGGAGCTGTTTTTAGAAAATCGCTGAAACTGAAAAATCGATACAACTGATTTTGACCAAAACCTTATTGTCACCTCACCTGGAAGAGCCTAAACGTTTACTTTCTCTTACAGCAGTAAAAAGACCTGGCATGAAAGACGCACACCACTTCCTCTGCTATAATGTGCATGAAAACCGAGAAAATTTTCTTCCAATTCGGAATTTTTACTGTAAAAATGTTTAACTGTTATCTTGGTGGGGGAACCTAACCTATTTAATAAAACATGATTTTTAGAGAAACGTGATCTACCAGCCCTCCGAACGAGAATTGTAAAATTAATTAACTCTCGCATTAAATATTATATTTTTACTGTAACAAGTTAAAATTAATTTAAAAAATCGTTGTAAAGACAAGCAGGAAATATAGGTAAACAATTACCGGATGTTTTATACAGGAAAGCGGAAGATTGCATTCACATTGGTTCTAGAACGATAGTTACAGTAAAACAATATCATATAATGTTTTCTGATATTTAATTTGTTATCGATTCTGAAAATAATAAAACCGATATTTAATTTTAAAAATATTATTTATATTAATTTTAATATTGGTTTAACATTTTATACCCCCTTTAAAATTTGTTTCATTGAAAGATGGCAACACTGTAATTACCTTCAATCTCTAGTAAGTAAAAACGGCTATTAATCACGGTGATTAAAAGTAGTTACAAGTTTATTCAAAGATTTAGTTAATATGAAGAAATAAACATAAATATAAAAAAAAGAATGAAAATGGTAAACATTTTGTAATAATAGAAATTGCAAGTGGAAATGGGTCAGAATGAAAAGCTTTATGTAACAGGAATATAGAGAGAAAAAGAGAAGTGGGAGTAAAAGGCTGGATGGATTGTTTTAGAGAGGGCCGCCCGTCAGCAATGAAGAAGTGGAGAGGAGATCTGTAGAGGTGTCTAAACTAGATGGATTCTAGAAGGTGACGAGATGGCGGAAGTTGAAGCTTATAAACCACTCTGTTTGCGCAGTGTTTCCCGCCGAGCTGTCTGCCCTATCCATTCGCTAGACTTCTATTTTCTCTTTCTTCCAGTCCAATATCTGCTCGCCTCTATGGAGATGTTGGATAAAGGAGGTTTTTAAAGATCTAAAGGGGAACACGGGCCAAAATATCCTGACACTTCTCTGCCCCCGTCATCCCGTATCAGGAAAAATAAATAACAACAAGTTTTCTCTTATTTTTTTATCATTAACAGTAGAAGGTGAAAATATAAAATCGGTTTTTCTCAGCTCTAATCGCCATAATTACAAACTGAAAATAATCTGAAATGAGACATTAATTTCACAACACTTCTATCGTGCGATTATTAGCAATGTGATTGACAAAATATTTTCAAATTTACTAAACGTGTAATTGACCATAATATTACATATAAATTTGGATGGTGGGGATTTTAATTTCTAGTTATTAGATGAAAGGTTTACTAAGTCTGGCATTATTATATGACAGCTGCCTCTGTCAGCTCCCATACAACTTGTCACGGGAGTTAAAAGTTATGCATTACCCACAGAACCACTTAACTAATTTTTACTTTCTCTTGCTAATAGTGAAAGAAATATTGCGATCGTGCCAAATTTTCGAAATTGAGTGTTCACCAGAAATACCTGTTTTGGGGAACCCCTGACTACGAAAAAAAGGCTTCTAGCGAATTCATACTTGGTATTCCATTTAAGTACTACCATCGCTTTAGAACGAAGATTTCAGACAAAATCCATCTACAGAACAAAAGTGTGACAGAATGTTTTTTTTTTTCCGTTTTTCGTGATTTTCTTTAAACTCCTTACTGTCTACTATCATCTATCTAACACATACACTATCTTCACACACAAATACCTATCACTTTTATTTGAAACATTTTCCTGAAAAAATTTATTTTTGGGGGGGTTCGAGGGGAACAATGGCGATATGCTTTCCTCTAAAGTTCCACTTCAGTATATATTTATTGCTTTACCATCTGTATAATATTTATACTAATTAGAAGCATGGATAGAAAAGAAAATCGGTTAACCGGAAGTGTAATTTTAGAGAATAGGGTTTCAAGTTTTTTGGAATTTTCCCGAAAACCGTTACAAAGATAGATAGAAATATATCACTATTAGGTGACACATTTTTTTTTTGAAAAAAATTATTTTAGTAGGTCGCAGGAAGTCTGTGAGTTAGTTTAAATTCAAATTTCCCAAGCTTTCTTGATTTTGGCTTGGAACACTCCACATAAATCCGTTCAATTGAAATGACCACCACCATTGTGGTGCCCATCCAAACATTGTAACAGTGGTTTATAGAAAATTTCTTGATTAAATTGTATTAATTAGAGTTAGAGAAAGTAGTTTGAGTGTTTCATATCAGATTTTATTTTAGTCAGATATCCGGTGTAGTTAGAATTCCTAGTTTAAAGAAAATTGTTGAAACTATATTTGAGAAAATTTCAAAAATCTCAGAAACATATACTATAAATTCGCACTTCCGGTTGTACGATTTGCCGAAACTTGGGATTTAAAACAAACGCATTCATTGTAAACTTAATTACTCTCTAGCTACTAGCACTGCAAACTGCGGTGAAGTGGCACTTTAGAAGTTCTCTCACGATCATCCTAAAATCAAAAGTATTATGTATTTGTAAAACAAATAAAAGTTTGAATAAAGTGTCGTAATCTCAGTTGAAAGATTTTGTCCGAAACCTTTGAGTGGGATACTTTGACGGTGTGTAAACGTAATGTCAAATTTGTAGCTTTTGGATATTTTGGTTTTTGAAATATTTGTTCACACACACATTGATCATTCGCTAAGAAGGTTCTTTTTATTTTCTGGGTAGGTATATCTATTTGCGATGAAAAGTCCATTGCAAAAATCTGGAACGATTGTAATACTTGGTCTAGGAAGCAGCAAGAGAATTTAACAAGGGAGTTTAAACTAAAAGGCCAAACTGTGTTGTAATAAATTGCAAAGAATTATTTATTATTTTTTTTTAAAAAAAAGTTTGTTACAGCTCATGATAAAACCAGTTGAAGGCTTGTTACGAGGCAATTTTTTTTTCCTCATTTCGTATTATTAATGCAAGTAAAACAGTAAAGAGATGCTGATGTCGAGATAGTGGTTGAAGCAAGGTAACAATGAGCCGAGAAAGAGACAGAGTAGAGCCTGCGTACCAGAGGGGTACACCACCACGAGAGGCCAGCATAAATTAGCCCTGAAGGGTTACTGTGACAATGAAAAAGTGCGGGATGATTAGAATGGCGTGGTAGCTATCTGGTGACGTGTGCCCACAGCATAAGTCAAGTGGCACGCCACCTATTGCTGCCAAACTTGCCCCTCCCCAGCACTCTCTCCACACAGGTCTACCCTCCCACCTCCTACTGCTATGCCTTTACTCTCCGCCTTTATAAAACCGCGTGCTCTTATAGCTAACTCTACCGGCACCTACCACCCTTCCAAATATCATGCTTTGCCATATCGCATACCTCTCTCTCTCTGACTACTATTATATCATAGCCCTGAAGTATTTCCAACTGCTTGTAGAGACGGTGGGCTTGATCGTGACACTGCCACCTTTTCTTATCAATGATATGGTATAATACGAAGTGGAAGTACTCAAGTTACTATCATAACTGTAATGGCGGAGTTACTTCTTAGACACTAGACATAGAGGTCGTTTTCTGCTAGCATTCATAAAGGAAGAAAGTATATAACTTCTAGTCAGTTTTGCCGATCTTACAACGAAGGTGACACATCTTACTGGATATGTCATCGTAAATCATTTCTTTTTTTATTTCGTGTAAAACATTTTTTTGTAAATGTAATGCTAGAAATTTTATTTCCTTTTTTTTTATTAAAGAACCATTTGTCATTTTAGTTAGGTACTTATGATAAAATTATTTACGCGATCAAATCTCGTTTTCAAGAATAATAAATTAATAATAATTTGCCACTTTGACACAAACTTGCTTGACAAATCTTGTGTGGAACTTTACCACTACTTTAACTTATATAACAATTCATAAATTTCATAATGGACTAATTTTGCTTAAAGCACCAGGTTTTTAATGATAAATTCAAGACTTTTGTCCGAAACAGGGGGTTTGTGGAAGATCTTAGAATGTTGCCCCTTGGGATTATTGTTCGGATGGGGTGAAGCTTAGATGCAAGAGAGCGGGACTAGATTAACATTCGAAGTTGTTGAGCTTCTTCTGAAGTGCTATAAGGTACAGAGCGCTTTACACAAGATATGTTATGTTAACCCCCCCTCCCTCTCACTAGATATAATAATAATAATAATAAAATTATTATTATTATTTTTTTTTTTTTGTGATAATCGTGCCACTACTCCGATGGCACCGATGTGCAAATAGCTCAATTTGCTCTGAATTTGCTGCACTCCTGTATTAAAAAAAAATTTATTCGACTGGAATTAAAAATTTTAGCAGAAAATCTCTAGATGAGTTGCAAAGCCATCATTGTTAAATAATGTCTAACAGGAGGGGGTACTAACGGAGAGGGGAACAGCGCCCTCCAAATTGCGTGGTATTGCCATATCACTATCTAATAATTAATCATCACTAGAAAGCTAGGTAGCTTGATTCGAGCAATAGGCACTCTATAACTATAACTGTAGTTTTTAATCATTATCAACAGTATTATATTGTCAGAAATGAACGCTGTCAATTCAAATATATATGAAAGCAGTCAAAATTAAATATTTAAAAATTAATTTTATTTTGACTACCTTTTTTTTGAATAAAGTAATATTAAATGCCATAAACATTTTTAATTAAATTTTCTAATAAAAACTTTTTAGTAACATATCATAAAATTAAGAGTAATTGCTTCATTTTAACTTTCTTTTATGAAATCGTACTTTCTTTAAATGGATTTAAAGAAAGCAGAACTTTTCCACTCCACCCCGCTCAATGCGGCTGGACAGTATTTTAATCTTATCAATGGTAATTACTTGAAGATATATCAATATTTGTTATGGTGGTTGGTTCTGCAGAGCTGGAAAGCATCAGAGGCATTTTCCGTGATAGCCTGCTTCTTTTTGTGGTCATCGACCGGTTTCGGGTGAGCGAGTAAACTGAATTTACTCTGTGCAAGTCTGTGTTAACACATTCTGACAAACGCATCCTGAAGATGGGCGAACCCCCGAAACCGGTCGATGACCACAAAAAAAAACAGGCTATCACGGAAAATGTCTCTGATATATCAATAGGTTAAATATCTAAGAAAGTTTGCTGTAAACTCTTCTTAGTCGCGCTGAATTAAGACAGGGGCACTCACCCTTCATCATCCCCACATTTTCCATTTAGTGCTCATCCTCCATGTTTTGCACTAAATCAAGGAAATATTAAAGTTTAAACTGATTTTGCTCCATTTTTTCTGCACCCATATTGTACTTTTAAGGATATAAATTTTAGTAGTGCTTTTATAATGGTATAATGTGGTTTGCGTGAACAGAAACAAGCCATGGACTTAGGTAAAAGATTATAGCTACAGAGCGACTGATGTCACAAGGCGATGGTGATTGAATGTATCTTGCAAATACTTATTGTGGAATACTCTTGTAAATTAGAGTGCTACGTGCTTATTGTATATACGGACAGAACTAATGAGGAAATTTTGCTGGTTTTTTTTACGGACTTCTGGCATCTGGTCAGATACCTTAGTAGGTATTTTGGATTAAGAAGACATTTCTACTTCATGGAGCTTATCCCATACTCCTTTTGTAAGTTTTGTGACACACAGGAAGAAACATCCATACAACACGCATGACAGATTGCTTGGGTTGTGTGGAAGTAGGTTCAGGACCTTTGGTCGGAACAGTATGTCTATCGAAGAACCTTGGCTATTTCTGTTTAAGGTTAGGCTCCGATTTGTTCAAACTGTGGTGAATCTTAAGCTGGATAATATTTGGGTCTGGATTCTTGTTCTAGATACGGTTGTGCTGTTGTAGCGATAGAGAGCTTTGGATACGTAGGGTTTAGTTACCCTCCCCTCTTTGGAATAATAATAATAATATTAATGCCTATGTACTAGTTATATAGTAGAGCAGTTTTCCTTTCCTCCTCTTAAGCTATGGGGAGGTTACACATTTGCTTGTAGGAAAAGCTTCAGTTTCCCACCAAGGCGCTGGTCACGTTTTGTTCAATCACACTCTAAACAGTCCATAACGTCTTACATAATCTATAGAAAATTTGGTTTGAATGGTTGAAGTCAGACAAAGTAATTATATATCACGCTGGCTAGGAGTTAATGGCTAAACCATCCTTTCACAAAATAAGATAGCAAGCGTCCCAAGTGTAATCTACAGTTACGGAGAAAATAGTGATATTAATCATTTACTGCCTGGCTGCCGCAAAATCAGTAAAAATTTGGAAAACTTTATAGTAGTTCTGTCCTGAATTTTTATGATTTCTTTGAAGTGAAGGAATATTGGCTGAAATGAGAAAAGAAAAACACTATTTTGCAGTACCATTTTTACATGAAAATTTCAAATTTAACCACAAGTCTAGAACCAATAACAAACCTAAAGCTGCCAAATTACTAGGACACGCTTCTAATCATTATATTATCGGAACATCACAAAGTTTCAAGAAAATTAAAAATAAAACTGTTATACCACTGAACTTAATTTAAGAGACAGAATTCTCAATCTCTACTTATCTAAAGCAATTAAAATTGAGACAAATTTCTGTTTTGACATGCCTCTTTTGTAATCATCAACCGGTTTGAGAGTTTGTCCATCGTCAAACATCCTGATGATAGACGAACATCCAAACATGAGTTAATAGGCATAAGCAAGCAAGCTATCAAGAAATAAAGAAAGTAAAAGTGTCTGTTGTTTTCCAGAGCGTCTGTTGAGGACCTAATCACCATTCGGCGATTAAAATTGTACCTTGCCAATAACCATTAATTTAGTTTGACACTAAAAGTGTTAATAATTACTAAAAAAAACATATGTTAACGACTTAAGTAAAAGGCTCCTATTTGACTAATAGTGTCATGAAACATGTTTTCATTCATGTTAAGCGAATGATTTCTCTTTATTAATATTACATAAAGTGAGAGAGAGAGAGAGAATAGTTATTATGTAATACACGCAATTATTTAATAATAGGAATTACGAAACAATAACTGTTCCTTATCACGTAACCCAACTGCGAAAGAAATACAAAAAAAGTCCACAAGCAAACAAATCAATTCGATGATAATAAAATGAGATTCAAACATGTTTTTATTCAACTTGATGGTATCAATCTATTACAGAGGTTCAATCAATGTCAGAAAGTGTGTGCAATAAAGGTGATTGATCAGAGGTAGGGTTTTGAATTGAATACTACAAATATACATGACATGCATTCTGCATTCAAAAAAAAATCGATCTATTTGAAGTTAGTAAACCTTTTATATAAGTTTAATTTTCATTCACATCCTCCCTTTAACTATCATTTTTATCAATTATCATATTTTTAAATTATTATTTAATTTTTTAAAATACTAATGCATGTTTTTTATCTATAGATAATTTAACACACGCAACAAGTAACTTTTAATTTTAATTTTACTAAAAGTTCTTTTTCTACATCTTTCAAGGCTATCTATATATTAAAGCCTTGATAAAGATAGGAAACGCTGTCGAAACGATGGCATAATTAAAGGTTTCTTTATTGACCGATCCCCACCAAATTTCTTCATAACATTAAAAGTACTGTTATTTTTAATTAGAACATAAGCTATAGTCTAATGCAGCTTTATAATCTTAGGAATTTTATAACGATATAAGGGGTGGAACAAGGCACTTCTGCAGGAGTTTTGGGCGTATCTGCAAATATCTTGGCCTGAAAACGCGATGAACCCTCACAACACTCACAAACTACACCCTGAGCCTTATAGAAGTGATCACATTATATCACCCTCTGTCTGTCTCTAGCAAAGCTTATAACTTTTGGTAAAGCCTAGAAAACATCCCCACCACTCCCCTGGAAATTCAATTTTCCAGAAAAAATATGTTCCAAATCCAGCAGTTGGCATTCCAAGTATAAAGAAAGTTTTTGGAGAATTTTTCTGAATTTCTGAAAAAATGAAAGTAAGAAAAACGCATTTTGAGTGTTTTCATATTTTATATTTGACGTATTCTGATCAAACCTTCTGGTCGGATTTGATGGTGTAACTGAATATGAGTGATTTTTTTCTTTTCTGAGACATTTGTTAAGAACAGTTTTTTTTTTCAGGATTCAGTCATCGAAACTTATATTTCAAAATCAACTATGTAAATTTGATACTATCACAAGACAGTAGTAAGAGCAGGTAAAAAAAGATAAAAATTAAAAACAAAAATACGAGCCCAGAAAGGTAAAGGATTTTCCTTAATGAGAAGTAAGTGTTTGCATTTCAACGTTCTCATTAGTAAGGGTAATCTCAAGTTGGGTCCTTATCAAAATAATTAGTAAATGATTACGCGAATCTTTATGGGTTTCATAACATAATTCCTAACATGGATGATTTACGGTCTAGTAGTCAAACAACTGTATCTTGATTTCAGTGGAACTAAAAACAAGCATTTCCTATTAAAATGTTAAGTAAAACAAAGAAAGATTACTGACAAGTGTTCTTATTAAGTTTGCTTGCTGCTTTCACTCATCATAGCAGAAGATTATTTGTAAGCCATGGGCTGACCACTTCTTCAGGGATTTTGAACGTAACTGCGGATATCCCAGCCTATAACCGCCAATAATACTTACAATTACATCCTCACTACACTAACAAATTACAAACAGAACCTGACATAACTGGTTAAGATGTTAAAATAATTAGATAGCGTAAATATAGACAGGTAAAAATCTAGCTCAACACAGGTGATTATTGTTGCAATTTTACAGACTAACACAAGGGAGCCAAAACAGAGCCACTTGGTAGCGGTTTATTTGGCAGTTACTAGTCGACATTTTACATTTCTACATTTGAAAACTTTTAAAACATTAAAACTGAATCTACAACAGAATTTTTTTTTTTTTTTTTTTTTTTTTTTTTTTTTTTTTTTTTTTTTTTTTTTTTTTTTTAAACAGAATTGAAATATAATTTATACAATTCTATAAGAAGATGTACACACTCAACTGTTAGTGATTCTTTCCCTTTTAATTAAATTTTAATATAAGCATTAGATACAGGATATAACATAGTGTAATCAACAGAACGGAGTACAGATAAATGTTGGCAGCATTCAGAAGATGCCAGAAACACATAGAGACACAAACAATATTTTTAGTGTGCCTTGTACTAACACTTGGGCCATATCCAGTGGATGTAAGGCACTCGTACAGTATACATATCCCAAGGGCTATAAACCAAGAACTTTACTAAACTTAAGGCTATTTACTTCTTTAGCCAAGCTGTAAATTGTGAGTAATACCTCTATGAGTGTGTGTGTGTTTCCAGTCTGTATAGGGCTCCCATACGACACCATCCTCTTTGTACTGAATTGCGATTTCCTTAATGATCTTGTAACTTTGTTGTTACTGTACGCAGTAAACTGGAGATTCCTGGGGAGGGATTGAAGAAGAATGAGGAAGTGAGGGGTAGCCGATATTTACTGCACGACCAGGCCGATGAACCACACACATCCACTGTATAAATACCACAGTTTTACTATTCCCGGGTAATCCCTACTACTAAACAACTGTATATGAGATTTCAAGCAGATTTTTATTTAATACTAATTGCATCTTATGAATTGATTAATGCATACAAGTAAAATAGGGACGATGCGCAAAATTTAATGTTTTATGTTGTTCCAATTTGTTGTCCCAATTTTTATTTGCAGATACATATCACACTCCCTTCTCTTACACTATTTCACATATCCCGATTATTAAATTTTCTTTAAATTCAGAATTTTACATGACCACAAATATAATTAATAATGATAGCAGTAGTGCCAGTTGAGGTACTATGGTTCTACATCGGTAGCCTAAGTGCAACGCCTTCGCTAAGAAAGGCCTGGACTACAATCAGTCTCCCTTGATTGTAATTAATATTAATCAACTGAAATTGCTGCGGAAAGGATGGGGACATCAATCATTCAAAGTTTTAAGTGTCAATATTTTGTTTTATATCTAGCCCTCATAAAAAAAACATTACTTATAAAAATAAAGTACTTATAAAAATACTTATAAGCATTCATTCATAAAAATAAATAAGCAAGTACATAAATAGGTAAATTCAACGTGAAGGAATGTTACAATAATAGGAAAGGTGGAACCTTAAAACGTGAAAAGCACTTAAGTTCCGGATTGATGTTCGAGTCTTGGAGAATTCAAAAGTGTTCCATTAGCAGTCAAGGTGACACGACCCTGGAGAATCTCATTGCCACAAGAATGGACAGGAAAGCCTCAAATATCATATAACCTTAAAACATTAAAAAGAGTAAATTAAGTGAAAAACTAAATATCCTAACTAACAAGAACCCCTGAAATAAATTTTCTTCTTTTGGAAAATGATCTTAAAAAATTAATTATTTAAATGTAAGGGTAGATTCCCCTTAGAGGGAAGTAGACTAGCCGTTTCTTCAGGGATCTACGGGTGTTGGCGACAATCCTAACATAACAGCTCAAAAAACACTGATAGACCCTTGCAACATTCACGCAAGACACATAGACACATAGAGTAGGTAGTTGATGTGTCCAAGTACTTGGGTTTGTCTTACCGACAGGCAAATTTTACCCCAGCTCTAAAGGCCCTCATTAGCAATAACAAATTGTAAATTTTTCAGAAATTCAGTTGATACAACTAAAATTGTCAAAATAGAACTTTTAGGCCACAGTCGAATTTGTCTACTCCTCTAGGAAAAATTAACATATGTAAATACGTATTAAAATTGAATACAAAAAAATGAAAAAATATTATTGTCGAAAGACAATCAAACCCTAAAGAAAGAGACTGGTGGCGATTAAGAGACAATTGCGAACAAATAAAAATAAAAAAAAACATAGTAGTAAGTTAGTGCTTCCATCTAACTGATTTTGACCAAAACACCGGTCTACTTTCAAGTTTTGATACTTTCCGATTTTTCTGGCCACTCACAATTCAAAAAAGAAGAGAGAGGAAAAAACACTTTCGTAATCTAACGCAAAACTCGTCTTTCGGGTGAAAAATCAATTTAGAAAATCTGACATTAATGCACTATTTCCTATTATCCACAGCAGTATAAGGGAAAATAAAAGAAAAAAAAAGTTATATTAAACACAGGGCAAAATGAAAACAAACCAGAAATAAAAGAAGCAAAAAAAAGAAAAGTAAAAGAGTAGTAAAGGAAGAAATGGAAGGTGTTAGGGATCGTTATTAGCGGAAGTCTCCAGCAAACAGGAGGAACACGATACTAGAGTATGAGCTAGGTACATTCCGTTGTATCCTCTCATAGCAATTCTAAGTCTTAAGTATAAATTTACTGTACACCATTTCCCAAGAAGAGTTCGCTCTGGCCTAGGTATTTTTCCACCATTATTTGAGCCTTTTATATATATATATAAAATATTTTTTGTAATTTCCACTGTTTTCTTACAAAAAGAGTCTCCGAAGAAAATTACTGTGTATACCAAAAAATAATAATCAATTAGAACGGGCAATTTTACATTATACAACCATGTGCATGAATTAAACCAAATATTTGGTTAGTAACAATTATATCCTATTTATCAGTTTCATTTTTAAGTTCATCGACCAGTTTCTAGCATTTTGCTTTTGGCAGGATTTTTGCTTTCTTTTACTGCAATCATGCCAAATTTTCGGAGATTTCACCTAAAATACTTTTTCCCCCCCAAAAAAGTTATTAGTGAATCATGGTATGCATGAACAAAATATCTCAAAACCAAAAAGTGTAGGAATCTCAAACTTAACATTCTGTTTAGGTTCTCCATAGCACCACACAAATGTTTAAATAGTGGAATTAACTTTTCATTTTTAAAATTAAATTGAACTTATTTTTACAAAATATTTATTTTTAAAAAATAGTACATCACAGAAACTATTTCAAAACCACAGGTTCAATGGACAGGATAAAAAATAATGGTATACCAATATTAAAATTAGTTCAGTTTTTAAGAACATAATGAAATTCACACTTCTTTACCCGTAATATATCTACCCGCCTGATATAAATTTGGGAATGATAATATTATAACCAGAAATTTTGTTTATATTCACAGTTCCTGGAAGAATGTGAACTTCATTGTGTGCTTTAATAATGAAAAGGGAAGTTAAAAAAGTTCATATACCTGTGTGTAATATATATATAGTGTATTATAATATTCCATTATATGGTACACTTTAATATATATATATATATATATATAAAAATTGTGTGTGTGTGTGTGTGTGTGTGTGTGTGTGTGTGTGATGAATCAACATTATTAATTATATATATAAAATTATGTATAAATATAATAAATCATGCCATGATGTACACACAGGTAATACATATCTGAATATATATTTAATGGATATAGAATATATTAATGTATGTATGCATGTATACACACATATATATATATTACTACAATGCATTAGGTGCGAGATTACCACAGTGGTAACGCACTGGCACGAGGAGAAACCGTGGATCGAATGTGGCAGTTAGATTTTCCCGCAGTAGGATCCTCTACAGTTCGTTTCAGGCGATGGGCATTGGTGTTTTTCACTTAATTTACTCTTTTTTATGTTTTAAGGTTATATGATATTTGAGGCTTTCCTGGCCATTCTTGTGGCAATGAGCTTCTTCAGGGTCATGTTACCTTGACTGCTAATGGAACACTTTTGAATTCTCCAAGACTCGAACATCAACCCGGAACTTAAGTGCTTTTCAAGTTTTAAGGTTCCATCTTTCATACATTATTGTAACATTCCTTCACGTTGAATTTATTTATTTATGTACTTGCCTATTTATTTTTATGAGTGAATGCTTATAAGTATTTTTATAAGTTGACCATTTATTTTACGAGTAGAACACTTCTCGGAGGCCGGTAGTGGACTGACAAATTTATCAACTCAGTGTTGAATGTGAATCATTTTTTGTGAACGTTTGCTAAGGCTGTACTAGCAACGGCGCTGGGTAAAGAATATGGGTGATAACTCGCGCGACTTTCTCTTACGGCAAATATCAGAAATTTTTAATATTGCCTATGACTATATAGAGAACGGTACATTACAAGTTTGGCTTTAGGGCCAGCTGAACTTTGGAGGCCGCACGACAATGCTGCCAATCAGAAATACCGGAAGTGCAATTTAACGTTTTACCGTCTCAGCTCCCCAGAATCCATCTGAAATAAATTATTTCCAAAAAAAAAGTTGCAAATAATAGTGATAGCTGCAACCAGGTACTATAATAGTGCACCCGGGAAGCTATTCTGTAATGTTGCGCAACCAGTTATCTGATTTTCTTCAAACTTGGATTTCCAGCAATACTTTAAATGCATTTAGAGAATAGAACCGCATATTGCAGGAGTGATACATTAGAGGAAAACTTAACATTTCCCTCAGCCTTGGTGGAGCTGTTTTAGGGAAAATCGTGAAAAAAATTATAAAAAAATGAGTTAAGTCGCATTTTTGGGAAATGAATTTTGCCCGAAATATTTGTGAACATAATATTTATATATATTTTGTTGTTGAATGAAACGTTCACTAACACCTAATTGCTGTTCCACCTGTACCAACTACTGCCATAGGAAAGAAATTAGGGGTTTCATCTCCAAGGATAAATGCTTGATTAAATAATTACCGACAAGATATGTGGTATTCCAAGTATTCAACAAGTGATCAATAGCAGCTATCTATCGTACCCCTTTTCTGCCTCTATATCGTGACACTAGCCGTAAATGGTTTGGAAATGAATTGCGAGAAGGGATAGATGAAAAGGTAGACCATCAAGAAAGTGGGAGGATGACAAGAGCTGATAGCTGCTGAGGTTTAGAAGATGGGTATTGTTATAATCAAGAGATGTGGGGAGAAGATTTGACTGACGGCAAACCAGAAGAAGGGAAATGCCGAGAAAGAAAGAAGAACAAGTTGATTCAAGTCGTCAAACCAAAACCACAATCTCAGAAAATAAATATTTTAAATACAAATTTTCATCACATTAGAAGCAATTGAAAAGCACATGTGTAGTTATGTATTCAAATGTTCAAATAACCATCAGTAAAGAATGAATATAAAGTGGTGTCCCAACATGAAATTCATATACAAGATTCAAATCAAAACATTCTTTAGATATGCACAGGACACAATCCTCATACTCAAGACTGAAAAGAAAATAAATAAATAGGAAACAAATAAAACAAGGAAAGAAGATAAAGACAAAAGTTGATGAGAAAAAGAAGTGAAAATAAAAACTAAAAAAGGAAAAGAAAAGCTAAAGTAGAAAAGTATAAAACAGGAAGAGAATCGGGCAGTAAGGAAGTGCCGAAGAGCGGGTAGGAGAAGAGAAAGCGGCTGTGGAGGTGGAAGTAAAGTGAACGAATAGCAAAGCATGGTTAGGTTTTCAAGTGCTGTTAAGTGGAATTAACCGCTCGGATGCTTTTCTCCAGCTAGCTGTGCCTGGCTCCAGTGGTTGTGGGGGGCGGCAGGGAGCGGCACTGGAGCTGCTGGAAAAGACGAAAATTAGCAGATGCACAGCTGAGACAGGGACGCTCTCTGTTAATCACTTTTCTCACACTTAACTATCCTCCATCCAGGCCCTCACCCCCCTCACACACACACACACACACACACACACACAAGTACTTCTTCATACCCACTTAATTCCCTTATATATATATTTAAGTACCGTTTATTCGCTACGATTAAACTTATTACTTTTTACAAAATTGTAGCACTGTGAAATATTAAACGTCTGAATTAATAATAACTTTGATTAAAAAGAAAGAGATACATCATAATGTTTTTTTTTAAATAATAAAAATCATAAAATTGACTGGTGGTCTCTCTCACCGTATGGAATCATTATCAAACTGAGTAGGTTAGTATGCTGAACAAGTTGCAACGTGTAACTCCAGATTTCCATATAAAGATTCTAAAATTTTCATTAATAGGATAAACCTACGGTATCAGTTATCATTTAGAACCATCTTAGAAATAAGATGGGACTATCTAGTCCTCCTCTATGCAGGTCGGTGATGGAGTGGCTTTAAATGGGACAAAACGTGAAATAAATGTTTTATGTAAAAAAAAAAATCAAATAAAAGTTTGTGAGTTCAAATAAAATTGAATAGAATCTTGTAAGTATACGAGTTTAAAGAAAATCATTGGACTCAACATTGAAGAAATTGAGAAAAACTAGAAAAAAAATCCTCATTAAACGACATTTCCGATTAATCTATTTTTACCAGAATACGGAAGACTCTACAAGCAGTAGGAAAATGAAATATCAATTTACTGTGTCCTGTGCAGTTGCCGTACCTACCCGCTAACCACTCACACACACGCACAATAATTAACATTACTGTAATAATTTATAACAATTGGTAGCAAATGATAATAATAATTTATTGATCTTTTAGGTTTCCGCGGCCATTTTCAATAATTTATTTCCTCATGGATATTTTTCAATTAAAACGGACTATTTTGTAATGAATTTTCAACTATCTAATTAATAAATATTTATATGTTTTGGAAAATTATACGTAAGTTCTTATTAAACATCAAAAAAACTTCTTAATTGAACTCAACCTGAACCCCTCTCTATAACCTGCTCACTTTCATAAAACCACAATTCCATTGCTAGTACAGGGCTTTGGATTTGTTTTGTAATACTTTCTTGTTTTAGCATATTGCTGTTAGATGTCAGGCTAGTTAGAGTTGAATAATATTATGTGTCGTGTAAGATAAAGTAATGGCTGTTTGACCTTCTCTCACTTGTGATTAAAAGTATAACTTCATTCAATACTCTTTATTTAATCATTGCCACATTATTACACAATTGCCAGAATTAAGGGTTGGTAAGAAGTCATCACCACTGGTGACACTCCAAATCGATTATTCATGTAGTGTCCACTATTGTGAAAAAATTGGGCCGACATCAGCTTTAAATGGAACAGCCAGGAATGGACAAAGGATAGAAGTGATGATTTAGTGGATTAGGATGAAAGCGTAGCGGATTTAAAAAACTGTTATATTAAGATCGCTATGGAGATTTTTATACAAAGCTTTTTCTTGGTTTTTCACAATGAAAAAATAATGCCCGTTTTCACCGTGTATATGTCACTAACCGTAAAGAAATAAAAATTTAAAATGGTACTATTAAATAAGTGAAACAGATCAAATTGATGTTTGAGATATCCGTTTGGTATGTGTGTTTTTTTTTTTTACAAAGCAGTCTGTGTTGGTTTTTTACAAAGTATTTTTATTGTAACACAATGAAAATGAATTTCCATTCCATCAATGTAATAAAAAAAAGAAAGAAAAAAAAGCCTCGGGCATAGCAGCACAACTGGCAACACCGTTCGACCTCGGCGTCCACTGAGTGAGTCACACTAGTCCTCTTCTATTTAGTTTGTTTGTGTGTGTTTATTCTTTTCCACTTTGAGACGCCATCTCTCTAACCCAAGCACAAATCGAAAATGGAAATAGTAATGAAATTTGACATTCAAACACCACAAGGATATTCTCAGTGAGTCACTCACTCACGCAAAGGTTTCTTATATGGGGCATTGTTTGTGCTTGTAAGTGTGAGTGTGTGTGTGTGTGTCTATAAATATGTTTGAATAGCGTAAGACTGAGGGTGGAAATACATTTGTCTTTATATTGGATCTTACTCTACTTCGTACACTTGTCCCAGAGTGGGTGAATGAGAGTGTGTGCTTCAACGTATGTAAGGGTGGGGGAATGATAGAGCTGGTATATGGGGCATAGTAAGGTTTTGAGAAGTGTCGGATAGAGGGCGACAATGCATTTGGGGAAATGGCTTCGTGCAATCCGGAGTGACTCTCCTCCTTTCTCTTTCTGTCTCTCTCCCTTTCTTCTCTCTCTCTCTCTCTCTCTCTCTCTGTATATATATATATATATATAACTACAACAATAATGGTCTGTATTGTGAGTTTGTATGTGGATCCGTGCCAGTTATAGTTGTGTCATCTAAATGTCGTTAGAGTTAAATGGTTCACATGTATTTCTGGACAAACTGTAGTGAAATATTCCGGTCAAGAAAAAAAAAATAATATAAATACAAAACATTTTACTATTCATGTTGTTGTTCAGTTAAATTTAATGACCCGTTAAATTTTTTTTTTTTTTTTTAGAGTTTAAAGAATGTAAAAATAAGATTAAAACTATCTTGTTGGGAGTGGTTAACTCTGAAAAACTACTAACAAGAAAATCCTACATTGACATTACATAAAATTAAGGTGGAAAGGAACTGTTTTTATGGAAAAAATATTTTGCGATCACATCAAATTTTTGAAATTGAGTTTTTATTGGAAATACATATTGCTAAGGTCCAAGGAAAAATTGCAAGAAGTTCAACTAGATAATTCTTTCAGTTAACCACCATAAGAGACCTGAACGGAACTGGTTGTATTTTGTATTTTCAAGCTAAACTTTCCACCAAACTGCCGTTATAATGAAATTTCCAATTCTTGGAAAAGTTTTTTTTTTTGCCAGGAAACAGAATGATATAAAGTTTCGTTGCAAGTATGGCTAGAATTCCAGTTTTGAAGAAAATCGATTAACCGGGATTATTATTATACACAATAGGTATTTGAGTTGCTTTTTTAATCACTTTTATTTGAAACATTTTCTTCAAACACATTGATTTTAGGGTGATCTGGGAAATCCATGAAGTTAGATTTCAATTGTCGTCATTGAGACATTGACTCCTAGACTCCTAGACTCAATGTGATCCTATTCACTACCTGCTATTTGTTGAGAAGCAACCTGTATCCCACTGACATCTAACGTGTGTATTAATAAGGTCAATGAAAGGCTAAATTAACTTCCATTCATAAGAAATATTGTTAATTATAATTTTATTAACTCCATCAAAGCAAAGCCGTGTGAACGTTTCACATCAGACAGTTTAATGTGTGAAGTGAATACTTTTACATTATCTTTTATTTATTCAATGATAACTAATATTAAAATTAACGATTAAACCAAATAACTTAATATTGAAGCAATATTATTACATTAAATGCTAGGGAGAAACAGAAAGAAAATTGCTTACTACAGAAATCATGTGGAAAATTTTGATTAAATTTTATTCTGGTAACACTGTAAATGGTTTACAGAAGTACAATGATGAGGTGGTACAGGTGGGGGAGTTTGTGAAGTTAATGTAAACAAACTGTAATAGGATAAATTATATCTTTGTATGAGCGAGCAGAGTTGGTGGAGGAAGAGTTGCCAGGGGAACAGAGTGCTGGCAATTATAGTCACAGCAGCACACTGGCGTACAAACAAACACCAATTATATGGACATAATAATTTACCTCTACCACTTACCACTCCCTGGAGCGCTCTCTGTACATACACACTAACAGATAAAAAGGGCATACGCAACCTCTTTTACAGTAAATAAAACCCAGAGAAATCAGGTTTAAATACCTGACAACAGTTTACTTATATTTCGTACATATGTTGTACACTAAACAACGCTTATACACAAACACACACACACACACGCGCGCGCACGCACACACACGCACACACACACACACACAGATACATACATGTATTTATAAAATATATATATTTTATACATTGATTTATAATAAATCTTGCCTATGATATATTAAATTCCCTGTTCTTCCACTCTAATTCTCTGTTAGGTTCAAAATTTTGTGGCAAATAACAATGTAACTGTTTGTTATTTGTATTATTTAACAATGTTATATAACATGTTTGTCAACAACTTCCTGATGATGACCGAACGCTTGAAATAGGTTAATGATCACTTTACAAATACAAAAAAAAAAAAAATCTCAGAGATAACCAATATCAACCAAATTATTCGATGGATTTGTTAAATACAAAACTATATGAGGATTCAATGTGGTGAAGGCAAAAACTATGAGGGCCATTTTCGAAACAGCAGCAACCTGAGAAATAGCTAGAATTGCCAGTACTTTTAAGTAGGCTGATATATAATAGGAAATTAAAGAAAAGTGCAGGCGCATCGGGAAGGCTATTCCATTCAGTGAAATAGAGAACTCTGAGAAAGCAAGTTTTTTTTAAGAAGACCCCAGTGGCCGTCCATAAATCAACCGTCCTATCCATATTATTCAAGTTAACTAAGCGGGGTGGGCAGACTTTGAAAGGCCGATGACTTGGGTTTGGCCTATTCAAGATTTTTCCGGCAGTTGTCCATACTGTTAGCTGCCGCATCAGTTGCAGATTCGGAGAATATTCTTAACGTTTCGGCCAGACTTTTTCGCTATTTATGCCAATGCGCATCTCCGTTACGGAAGAAGACTGCAAAATCAGTGTGTGACAATCAGACAGTGCTACTAATGGTGATGTCAACTGTAAGCTGTGCATTATAAACCACTCGGATTCATCGCTACCTGACTCTTTCAATTCTTCCTTCCCTATTGTAAGTATTTATTTAGTGGAGCAGTCTGGGGATAATATCGTCAACATCCATAGTCGTTGTGAGCGACCTGCTCATTTCTCTGCTCACTTTAATACGTACTACTTTAGGGTCTATTATGTCTATGTACCTAGTCGTGCGCTATTTACGAAGCCGTAGTACCTGCGAGAGTAGGCTTCTTTCAATTGTCTGCTTTTTATTTAGTATTTATTCTTTTAATAAATTTTTAATTTTTTACAGCTGTACATTTCGAGTGACGTCATTTTTATACTTGGACGAATCACTAGTTATAATAATTTATGTTGCTGTTCAGTAGATTAATCATCTAATAATAGATAGGCGCCAAAATTAATTGGACAGAAAATGTGGGGATCCTTTAAAGAAATTACAAAGTAATCCCTGAATGGTGTCTTCTCTTACAAACCACTTTTTTTCCTAGTAAGGGACAGATGACTAGGTGGGCGAGAGCTATTGCGCATGCTCAAAACTGAACAGTAGGAGATCCTGCGATTCTCAAGTTGACGTTGATTAATTATAAAGTTTACTTTAATTTTTTCCATAATGATGAGAATTATGGTATTCAAAGTAAGTGGCTGTTTAGGGAGCGGCCCTTCAAAGTAACCGGGACTTGTTTAGACAACATAATTCACTGTCCACCGCCATCTAGAGCACACAACTGGAGGCTCAGACAAGAACATGGGTGTCCTGTGCAAACTTTTGCTTCCTCTCCTTCTCCAAGTTACACAAACTAATCTCCATTAAGCACTTTTGAAATATATATATATATGTATGTATGTATGTATGTATATATGTGTGTAAGAGTAGAAAAAAAGTTTTTCTACAATTTTCAAAAAAAATAAATAAAAAATTAACAGTCCCTTCATTGACCTTAGCACATACATTTCCCCTTACGATTTTGTCATTCTCACATCTGAAGCCAGAAACTTCATTCTGTCACCTTCACTTTATCTGTCACTTAATCACTTTATTCTGACAACTAGAATATAACAAATTAATGTATCCGCATTTTAATTTTAAAAACTTTCTGATATTTTAATTTAACTTTACAATTTATTATTTTTTAAGATTTTATGTATTCTCAATTTTTTATTTATTATTTTACTTTAATTTATTGTACGATATAAACAGATTTGTTGAAGACATCGAATGTGATGAAATAAAACTAATCGTGTAATATGTTTGATTAAACGAGTAAAAGTGAGTCCTGTCTATGCACCTGATTCTTCTGTTTTGCATTAATTAACTGAAACAGTTTATTCTCTGGCTTGCTTACTGTATCTTCATCTTCAAGTCTATCTAGAATATCATTACCAAACAAAACTAGAAAAAAGGGAACTCCGGAAATAAAGGGATCTTTTTTTACTTACTTTTAGGAGAGGAAATAGCTGTCATGTCAAATTTTGAAAATTAGTTTTCACCGGAAATGCACGTTTAAGGTCCTCTAAAAAAACGTATGTGTCACATATGTACACGTACATTTGATCGAAAAAATTTAAAAAAATGAAAAGTCGGAAGATCCTCAAATTTGAAATTCCTGTTAATGTACCAACCAACGGATCTGACACCATGATTCCGGACGTGAACCAGAAGAAGTGCAGATTTATTGTTTTGTTTTCCTCGAAAACGGTTCTAATGATTTCCTTACATGTTTATATAGATAGATATCAGTTTTATCTGAAACGTTTTTCCGAATCAAAAGTTATTTTAAAGGAGTTATGGAAAACTGTGAGTTAGGCAGAACTTTAGTTTTGATGTGACACAATGTGGTCACATTCAAGAAAACTGTATGTCCGAAAAACAAAAAAAAAATTAAATCCTCTACATCTTATAAGTAATGACTGGACCAATTAAACAATATTAAGAAATGGAAGTATGAAGAATATTCGGCAACAATGCAAAAAATAATTACAGTAAGTGAAAGACGTGCGACTTTTTCATTCCGGATTCTTAAATACGTCACAAATCAATGTCCAGATCCAGAATTCCTTAGTGCATTCCAAGGTCACCTTAGACTTAGATAAAAGTACAAACTTAATTTATTTAATTTCAATGAACAGTTGAAGGCCGCACCTGCTGCCGTTAATAAATTCTGCCCTTCAACAACAATCAAATACGATAAAAACAAAAGAGATGAATACAAAGAAAGAAATATCTCACTTCACTCTGCTCTATTCACTTCATTGAGGTGAATTTTCACAGGAAAAAAAAAGAAAACAAAAGGATAGAGAGAGAAACGGTACTAACGTCATCTTTGAGAGAACAGAATACAACATATTTCTTTTGAATATCTCAAAGAGCAGCTCTCAATAAAAGATAAAAACTGAAAAAAAGAAACAACAAATGTTGTTTTCTTCTTTCATATTTTTATTTTCTTTTATATTCTTAAAGATATTGTTCTTATTTTTATATTATTATTTTGCACCAGTCTATCCCTCGGGAAATTTGTCCATACTCCTGCAGCCGAGTATTCTACTTAACCTTGGAGAATATTGTCAAAATAGCTTCAAATGTTCCACTATCTGCAAAATTCAACACCAAAGAAATAGGTCTTACTTTAATTTAAAAAAAAACAAACAATATTCTGATTAAACATTTTACACCATTTAAAGAATTAAACTTTTGTTATTATTAAATTATGATGGAAGATAATTAATTAACTGAGATCTAAAGTAAGAGTAAAACTTGAACAGCTTCACACAAGAAATTAAAGCTTAAATATATTAGCTTTAAATTCTCATAATGAACATCTGTAGGTGCCAACAAGAAAACTGTATGGCTTCCTCTTTTCTATGACGCTGGTCGCATCAAGTTGAATACGTTTCTTTAAATAAATTTTTGTAACTACGAAAACCATTTTGAAATCTCCTATATTCTACTTTTTCTAATGGAAAAATTATTAATAATTTGAGGAGTAAAAAATTAATATTTATATTACAATACGCAAAAAGTTCCTCATTGTTTACAAACAACCATTAAATGTAACAATTTTTCAGAAAGTATCTAAATATAGCAAACACTAATAAAAGATGGCATTACTATAAAGAAATTCCCGGAAAACTAAATTGCCATGATTATTAGATGAAGCACCCTAAACTAATGTTCCAACAATGCAGATTTTAGACAATAAAACAGCTCATTTTCAAAAAGTGTTGACAATTTAATTGGCAATATGTCTCATTAGTGCCGTGATTTTCCTATTTAAAACAGGACACTATAGTTATTAATTAAAACAGACTATATAACCAACTAGGACAAGTTAACAAAGTTACATCAATTATAACACAAAATGTATAAGAAACATTAATTAACAAGTTGGATATAATTTAGATGACACAAGAAAAGACACCTATTACTTTCATAAACAACAATAACAAGAAGAAATTATAGAAGCAGTGGAAAACAAGTAGTAGCTTCCAATTATGGAAAATGTCTGGATGAATTTAGCTTGTTTGGAAAACTTGGAACAATAAGAATGCTACTATTAACAATGTCACAAAAAGGAAATTATCTAAGAAAATCTGTAGAAAAACAGAAACTTTTCCTTTAAATTCTGTTTTCTCTATCTCTATATCAATCAATTTGAAAACAATACAAGTACAAAAACAGGTTATTACTGTTTTTTTTTTTATTCCAAAAATAAAGCAAAATAAATAATGGTATACTATATATAGTTAAATGGTAACTTTGGAAAATTCACTAACGCATTTAGCAGTCAATCTTACTACTCTCTTTAGAGACCACAAACAACCGTTACAATGGCTTTTAACGGTGCTTACAACGGCGTTTAAATCTGTCTGTAAATATGTTAAATCTACTACAGTTAACTGCCATATGTTTATATAAAGGTATAATCATCATCATCATCAATTGCTCTACAGCCCACTAGTGAGCCTTGGCCTCCTCTTCTAGAAGCTTTCGCCAGTTTTCTCTATATAAAGGTATAATGCTTTTTGCAAATTTGTTCTCCTTTTTATTGTTTTCTCAACATAGAGCTTCTACCTTCTTTTTTTCACTGAATTTTTCACCATCCTGATGAAAGGCCCTTATGGTAGCCTAATTGTAAAGCTATAAGTTTTAATTTTTGAAAAGACTTTCTCTGGACAATTTAGTAATTTTCTATAATGTTTAAATTTATGGTGGAGGATCGGTCAAATAAATAATAAAACTGGAATTTAGGTCATATTTTGATAATTTCATGTCTCTGCCAATGCTAGAAAACTAGAATAGATTTGTATATGTGCGGTGTATAAGCGGTAGACTAGATGCTGTTTATATCTATAATTATTTTATTAGCCACAGTCACAATTGTATATCTATATTTATTACCCTAAGTCACATGGGTGTAACTATACTCTCATTATCCACAGTCACATAGGTATAACTATACTTATTAGCCTCAGTCACATGGGTGTAACTATACTCATTATCCACAGTCACATGGGTGTAACTATACTTATTAGCCACAGACACATGGATATAACTATAGTTATTATCCACAGTCACATGGGTTAACTATACTTATTAGCAACAGTCACATGGGTGTAACTACAATTCTTATTATCCCAATATCTTAGTCACATAAATGACCTATATTTATTATTCACAGTCACAAATAAAGAGCAACCTGGGACATATCATTTACACATATTTTCAAAGAGTTCAAAGAATCATACGCATATATTTTTCTAGTGAAAACTATTACCATAAGATAATTATCTACTGAAATCAACTGAATGTTCGTAGAGTTAAATAGTTAAATACAGCCGGTATCGTCTCTTGTAAAGTTGTGGCAAGCGCTCCAAAAAACAAGCCATAAGTCTATATCTTTTACACGCCATTAAAAGTCTGTAAATTTACAAGAGCAAGAGTCCAAATGCAGGATTCTTTGACTATCAACGTTTCGATTAGAAACTAAAGAACTAAAACAAGGATATCCGCTATCACCAGCTTAGTGTGACATAATGTGAAACATGTTGTGCACCTATGGAAAAAGAGATGCAGAAGGATGGAAATTAAAGTTGGAGCAGACAAATTGTAGACAATAATTTTGCTGAAGATGTCATCATAGCTGGAGATGTCGAAGACCCGCTATACATAATGAGGAAACAGAATTAAGCAGTCCTCAAGTGAGGTCTAGAGATCAACACACAAAAGACAGAATATATGATTATGTGGCGACATCGGGGATACCTTCAAGATTGATGATACTTTGCTGATTTCGGACTTTGGAGGCGAATCTGTAGAGGCTCTCGGATGGAACACTCCCTGACGTTGAAATTAGGCGTCGTGTACAGAGGATTAGTAACATTCTTCAAGATGTGGAGTTCCGACGACTTGTCTGGTATAGTCATGTCGTGAGGATGGACAAATTTAGATGGTCATAAAAATGCTCAATTAAAGGCCAGAGAAGAGAAGACGCTGCGATGGACCAAGGAAGAACGGATGTACCCTACAGTACGGAGCTATTGAAAAATACAAAGTATATTGACATTGTTGTCAGTTGGAAAATACCAGGACTTGTGAAGGCCGTTCAAAATCTGTAAATCTAATCCTGGAATTAGTAGTTTAAAGTGTGCTCGCAGGAGCAACAACTCCCTCATATAGATGTTCTGAAATGCTGAAGTAAATCAGTGCTCAATAATAATATCAACGGGTAAATAAACAGAATAAATTGCAAGGCCGTGCATAAAAGTATATATTATAGAAAACCGTTCACTAAAAGAATATATTTATTTTATATCAGTTGTAACATTATATTAATGTGTTTATTTATATTGTACATTATAATAATGAGGGTAGAATAATTATATTAAAGTTCCATTTCGTATATTACATTATATAATATTAACTGCCAGAGAGATTTATCAAACAATGCCATTTTCCACAACAAATGTCACTTCCCCGCTAAACACTATTTTTTACAGTTAATATTGTATTTATTTTCAAATTAAAACAAATTATATTATTGTAAAATCAGTGCATCGTCTTAAAATATCATTAATTTGTTAGCTGGTATTGTGAATTACTTGAACAAAATCAATAAATTATACAAGTTTTGTATAATTATTTATAGCGGTATGAACTTTATTTATTATTAACATTTAATAGCTCGTTATAAATTCTATTAAAGCACACAATAAATAAGATAAAATATTTAAATTTTCTTAGAATTTTTGTTAATATTTTTGCATAATATAATATGCTGAACCAAAAAACTTATTATCAAAGCTTTACTGTTTTAGCTAGAGCTTCAAATTTAATTAAAAAAAAAAAAAAATCAAAGAACCTCATAATCTTAATTAATGTTAACTTCAAAAAACAAATCTGGTGTGAAACACTCACACGACTTTCTCTTACGGCTCTCAATACAGTTATATGTATATAAAATAAGAATTTCTTTTTTAAATTTCAAATTTTCCACATTTTATAATTGTGATGGTGGTTGGACAAGTGCTAATCTATCAACCGAGCTAGATACAGAATGAGTTCACAATATTGAACAAACGCATTTGAATTTTAATGTCCCAAATTCTAGAGAACTTAAAATCAATTTTTCCGAATTATGTTACAAATAAAAGTAATAAGTTTGTATATATGCAGTTAGTATTCCAAGATTAAAGAAAACCGTTAGAGACATTTTCGAGAAAAGACAAAAATCTATACTGTAAAGTCGCATTTTCGGTTAAACATTTTCTTCAAATTTGAATTCTAGCAATGTTTCTAACGAATATTACTATTACATAGGATGCAGAATAACATATATTTTACTGAAGTAGTACTTCAGAGAAAAGCTTAACGTTACTGCTCCCCCGGAATCCCACAAAAAAAAAAAAACAATTTTTTCCGGGTAAATATTTCAAAAAAAAGTTATAGGTATTTATCTATGTGGATGGTGCACGAAATTTTAAGAAACGTTTCGTGCCGTTTTGGACAAAATCGGGAAAAACTAAAACAGAAAAATCGCACTCCGGTTGATGGATTAAGCTGCCTGCGGACTTTTATGGGGTTGGGTAATGAATGGTGGAAAAGAAAAGCACACTCACTGAGACTGATCATTGATATATTAACTGAGACTAAGAGGACTTTACAGAACTGATGTAGTAAAGTGATAGCGTGAAATTAGAAACGCCCTTCTGAGTTGACAGAGTGTTCGATGCTTCCTTGAAGACTGATTGAAGTTTGTTTTTTGACTGTCGTAGATTGATCTTTAAGTCTAGCTAGCTCTATTATGTACATTATATACTTATTGAAACTCCGCCTTTCAGATTTTCTTAGGGGTCGAGATAGGTGGATCTTGTTCTCCCGCTAAGGTACTGAGCTTGAATAGAGCTTGTCCTCGGCATTACGCCACAAATGACATGGTGAGAGCCGTTGTAGTGGGTGGAATGCTAAATGATTGGTTGCAGGTGTGACGGATGCCGAAAATATATTTTATTTGAAAAATATCAAAATTATGAAAAATATTCTAACATTCGCTGGCAAAAAGGGTACACACAGATAGAAGAATGCCGTTACAGAAGAGTTCATAGAACTCAGTCACCTTTGTGTTTTGCCCTTCTCAAAGGAGAGGATATGAACTACCATCAGAGGGCATTCTTTCAACACAGTCTGAATTAGACATTCTACCAGTCAACATTAGTGCCAGTCATAAGTTTAAAACATAAGAGTTTAAACTAGCTAGTTTCAGTATATTAATAAGTACAGTATTGTGTTATTGAAAAGTATTAAAATTTCATTAAAGATAATATATTTAATTTAATCTACCAGTGTTTTGTAGAAAATTTCTCATTACTTTTCTTCTCTTTGAACATACCCACAAGCCTTTTACTAAACCGCTCATGCCACAAACTACTCGACAACATCACATCACACAACTACATTTTACAGGCAATCCATTACAGGGCAACTAAATTTGGATAAAAATTTCAATTTTGTAGAAAATCTAATTGCTGTATTGTATTTACTGCAGCAACTCTAGGCCGCTTACATTTACATATCGTATCTTTTTAGATAATAAATTATACACAAAGATTTAAAGTATTATTCCGTTAAATTTTTAAGTCAAAAATAAAATGGTGTTCCTGGGGATCAAGTTTAAACACATTTGTTTGGCTGCGAGATCCTCTTTTTTTTAACCAAAACTTTCATGTATTCCTTTACACTAGATATTTATTTTAATGATTTATACAAATTTAATTTAAATTTTGTGTAAAATAAAACAACCAAATGTATCTAGTTTGTAACCTGGAGGCGTCCTAACTTAAAACAAAATAAAAAAATTGTATTTTCTATGATAGTGTGTGTTTGTAATAGTGTGTTGTTTATTAAAAAATGGAGATAGAAAGAGAAAAAGTGAGAAAGAGATTGTCCATACAGATAGTGGTATAGTTTGTTTGTTTTTGGGAGGAAGTGTATCAAGATGGCAACGACTGCAGCAGCAACAACAGCTACAACACTAAACATTGTGCCGTACTGCGCAATACCAACATCTAGCCAACACGTTCCACACATACCGACAATTATAATAAATCTAAGGCTATCACACAGCAAGGCAAGAGTGGTGGAAGAAGGGGTCGGCGATCTGGCCAACGTGACTGATTGTTACCACTATACCCAGCAGCTTGCTGCAAATAATCTGAGGCACGTCCGAACTTTGTTCCACTTCTCACACGCCTTGCTTTACACACATAGATAAAATGTGTAAAGAGAGAGTACATGTTTGCCATGGTAGTATTAAAACAACAGAGTACACGTCTGTGTAGTATCCTAGCCTGGAGTTTGTCCAGTACACTATTGAGGGAATGACTAACAGTTCGCCTCCAGTAAATCGTCCCCCAACCTCATATAGTACTAATAGAGTTTTGATAGTAATCATGCTGCCGCCACCATCATCATAATTAATGCTAATTTTACTGTAGTTAATATCAATCTAGGAAAACTGAAGCAGCATGCAATCCAATTTTCAAAAGGTGAAATCAGAAATCTCAGTTTAATTTGTGTGAGCGCTGGTAATACATACAAGCTATGTACATCTCATAGCGTGATTTATTTCTTTTTTGATTAATTTTTTCCCCGTTTTCAAGGTTTGCTAAAAAAATACTGAAGATAAATTTTTAATTTTGCATTTATCTTTGATAAGTGCATTTCTCAACATCCAATAAATAATTTTTAATAGGTGTCGAAACCTAAAAGAACCGAGAACATAAATGAAATAGCAGTTCAAATGGAAGCTTCAACAACAGTTGATCAAATATGCCAAAAATCAATTTTGCAGAAAACTACTGCCATAAAGTGGTAAATATAGAAAAGTTAAATAAAATTAGTGACGCAATTAAAAGGTAAATCAGACAAAATTAAAGCGAAAGAAAACTCTGGTGACAAAACACAAACACAAATATCTCTTACTGCAATCTTCACAGCTTTAATTGAAAAAATTTTAAGAATAACTGAAAGTTTTGAAACAAAATAATGAAAATATTTGTTTTCATTTCCAAAACTTCTAAGACAGTGGGACAATATTTGAAACTCTTAACGTTGTCGCACTTTTAGCCAGTACTCTTTACTTGTATACATTGCTAGACAGCATACTATACTTCTAAACAGTATTATTGAAGACAGTCTTCTATACTTCTAGACAGTATTCTAAACTTCTAGATAGTATTCTAAACTTGAGGGAAGTCAAACCGTTCTGCTCCCCAGAACTCCCCTAATGTCAATTTTTCCATAATAATGTTTCATATGAAAGCAATAGGCTTTAATAGGCTTTTTCATATAATGAATACATATAAATTACGTAATTATATGTACGCATTTAAGGAGTTAAGTTCTACTTACAAAATTTCCTAGACATACACATCATATTGATTGACTGATTCAATATCAATACAATGTTATATAAATATACAATAAATACCGTATATACATTATATAAAATCCTATATATATTGCTGGTACAATATTTCAAAAAGAAGGATTAGGCTTAGATTTTTGTAGCTAATTTTTTTTTTTTTTAATTTAAGGAGCGACAACATCTATGGCCACTAGCACCCGGAGCCTTCTCAGTGCACTGCGGGCCTCCGAACAGTGTCTCTCGTTACAGACAAGCACTGTCCATCAACGGATAGTGAGCTGTAGAGGCTCTAGGGGAAGAAAAAAAATCTAAGGGCAGCACAGCTGGACTCGAACCCGGGTTCTCTGCGTGGGAGTCCAGTACACTAACCAGTTAGCTATTCCCTCACCATTTTATAGTTAATGTTTATAGATGCAGATATTTCTAAGAACAGATATTTAAAGCAAATCTTGGGAAAGGTTTTTTTTTTTAATTGCGGTGAATTTCGAGAAAAAAAAATTCAGTAAAATCGCACTTCCAGATGATGGATTTTGACTGAAATCTTTCGGGTAGGATCGACCGAAGGTGGTGTGATTGTCAATCTATCAAGTATTAGATTATATTGATATTTTGTTTCCATATATACATCTGTACTACATACATACTCACACATACACACAATTCAGCAAAATCCTTATTTTCGTTCTCAGGAAATCTTAGAATATGTATTTCCGGTGAAAACCAAATTTAAAAAAAAAAAGTAGAAAGTTGTATGTAATAAAAATAAATATAAAACATTTATTCAAATGAATTATATTAGCAACAGGCAATAAAAACGTAATGCAAAAAAAGTGAAAGAAGAAGGAAAAAGGGAATAGATAGCAAGTCTTTGCATTATGCATAATTCACAAGTAACGGTTCTACAGTTACAGGGGCTTACAATTGAAGTTGAGCATTGGGCTCTCTCTACTGCTTATCCAATTCGTATCGGTTCGAATAAGTTCATAGATATCTCATTTGCAGTAACCATTTCGGTTTATCTACCCTTACCTGCAACGACTGTTTCTTTAGCTTGGTAGCGCGGCCCTCAGGGTGCAAACAATATTACACTAAGCCTATATTGGTTGTACCGCTCTGACAAAACTATCTCCATACTAATACCGTAGGCTACCGCTATTTCTTCTCTATCTTATTTTACTATTACCATTATTATTATATACAATTTGATTAGGTGAACATAATAATATTTTTTATATTTCGGTAAAATATATATTTAATTAGAAAAAAAAAAACAGGTGTGAACAATCACATTGCAGTTTACAAAATTGTAATTGACAAATTTTATGGTTAGTATACCAAATTTAATGAAATTTGTCGATGTTTTGAAAGAACTAGTAAAAACCGGTTCACTAATTTTCTTCAAACTCTAGAGGGTAGAATTGTAGAATCAACTAATGCAGCACTTTATAAGAAAACAAAACCCTACTGCTCTCCCAAAAAACTCCCAAAAATGACTTTTTTGGAAAAAAATGTTGCAAATAAAAGCTGTAGCTCTTTATACAGCAGTTCGCATTCTTATTTTAAAAAAATTGTTGGAGCGGTTTTTAGAGAAAATAGCAGAAAACAGAAAAATACTTTTTAGTAAAAACATTCTACCGGATATCCGATTTTCTTCAAACTCGGAATTTATTTAATCGGAACAATATATTTAATTTTAATTAGTATTATTTAGATGGCAGAATTCTGTAATAGACTATCGAGTAAAAGTAAATAAACAAATAGAACAAAGCAAAAAAGGGAGTAAATACTATGCTCGACTCTAGTATTTGTAATAGACTATATAGCACTTTAGTAGTAGTAGAAATAGTACTTTACCTAACCCGTTCCTTCCCCTAAAAGTACCCTTAAATAAATTTTCCCGGAGAAACGTTTCAAATAAAGATTATAGCTCTTTGTAGGTGTAATTGATTTAACAAGTTCAAAAAAAAAATCGCTGTATCCATTTTTGAGAAAATTGTGAAAAAGTAAAAAAAAAAAAACAGTGCACTGGAACTTCCGGTTGAGTAATTTTGACCGACAACTTACTGTCTGATCCCTTGGTGATACACAAATGAAATATCAAGTTTGAACTTTCCACGATTTTTCGTTTTTGTGCTTTGCTGTTGACTAACACACACACACACACACACACAGACCATTTTATAAAAACCACTTTTTTGAACCCAGAGGATCTCAAAACGTGTATTTCCGCTGAAAACTCTGTATCGAAAATTTGACACGATTACAAAACTTCCTCTTACTAGGAGTAAGAGAAAGTAAACAGAGATCGCATATTCCTGAACAACTTAAAAATCCCGAATCAGATCAGTATCGTAGTATTCACTACCAAGATTGTACTGCTTCTAACCATTACGGTTTCAAGACTAACCAATCTTTTAAGTTTATTAAAAGAAATTTCTAATAAAATGTTATTATAAATATTTAATAAAGTCATAAACAATTACCTGCAATATTTAATATTATGTCTTCACCTTTTTATTTATTTTACCTTTCTATTATTATTTTTATTTCAATAATCCAGTTTATGAAAATTAAAAAAAAAAAAAAACTTAGAGAATATAAAGTATCTAATAGCATTAAAAACATTATGCAATAAACAATTTCAGTGGTTGGCAATTTGTCTAGACCGTAGTTCATCAAGTGACGTCAATTAATTAAAGTTTCTGAGTGGACAAAATTTTTAATTGGATAAAAACTGAGCTGCATTTAATGTCCCCTATCTCTGGCGTGGCAACTTGCGCAAGTTATTGCAGTGTTTTTATAATTATTATTACTTCCTGGAGTTATTTAGTAGTCATAAAATAAAAATATAAAATCAGGATTTCAAACTGGTTATTATTTTTGTAAATAAACTTATCCAGCCAGAATGAAGCACTAAATTGCAGTGGCGGCGTAGTTTTAGTATACTGTGTTCATTCGCAATATACTAAGTACAATTTGTACAATTTACTCCACAATTAAGGATTTAAAGATGCCTAAAACACTTAGGTAGCACCGTCATTGCATACGATGACAATGCAGCGCTGAAACTGTTTGCCGTATGAAAATGCAAAAAGTAGCAAGCAAGCCGATGTATTTATTCATTGCTACATAGGTCCACTTATGCTGTAACAACAGGAAGTATTCGAAGTCCCCTGAGTACGGAAAAATAGTTTTTAGCAAAGGTTGTGTTTGTGTACGTGAATGTGAACACTACATTCTATAACGAAAATCGCAGGTAGCTCAAATATGATACTACTATTATGTATGATAAGGGGGAATGACACGATGGTTTCAATAAATATCCAAGTGAACTGCAGGGTTTTACTGAATTTAGGTCTATCACATTTATTTAAACATTTTACGGGAAAACCGATATTTGGGGGTCCTAGCAATGCGGAATCTTATTGAGCTCATCTCTTAAGAACTATTTAAAAAAATACTGGATTCTTCTCTAACCACTTAGCTCAGCGCTCTGTGGGTGGCTGAGAAATTTGGCTGTCAATCACTAGAATTATGGTGCTACTACCTGGAAGGTGTTAAGAGAACTAGTTCAAATTCAGACTTTAAGGATCAGTTTAGACAAAACTAAAAGCATCATGGCGAGATGAGTGTTTCACATACTTTTTTTTTAGTATGCGATTTTTTGTTTGTTTTTTTTTGGCCAATAGAATTAGAATTTTCTCGTGGAATAGTGTTACCGGTTGCGAAAGAACGAACAATTTTTTTACCTAATATCCCACAAATGTCCCATTGCGCTCTGAGAGACTTAATGGTTAAAGGCATGGTGTATGATTTGATGTAATAATGACTTCGAAGGTTTTGAACGGGTTTATAAATTATGAATATCAAACTCCTGGCAGACGGTTGGTTAACATCACTGATGTAATGCTTAAAATTAATCAAATGTATTTAATGTCATTTTCTTTCTTTATAATAAAGAATTTATTTGAATATGTGGAATGAATGATAATATCTGGCATTTTATCCATTGCAACAACTTGTTGTTGCTGGCCGGGTTTCAATAGTAACGTTATCAAGTTCTTGGAGAGAAACTCAAAGCCGTGTTTCTCTGCAAGAGTGATGGACTACACTGAAATGTGGTGTGACAGAAACTAGTCAACTCTCTACACGAACTTGATTGCCTTAATCTAACGATGGATGAGAATCCAAAACTGGTCGAGAACAACAAAAGTAAGCATGCTATGGCGGAAAAAACGCATAAGAATTTATTTATTTATTAAGTATTTTATTAATATGATGTATGTTACATGTAGAAAAATTATGTTCATTAATCTCCTGCATCTAGGACATCTATTTTCAACTACTGTACGAACAAATCCAAAAAGTAAACGTCTCTGAACTAGCTGCATATAAAAAAAATACCATACTAGATCATTCTAGACTGTTATTTAATTAATTTCACACAAAAAATTTAGAAAGTTTTTTTAAAGTAAAATATGAATAAAATCACTTTTTGAGTTGAGTTTACACTCTGGAGAGAGACAGAGAGAAAAGCGTGAGAGAATGTAATATTTATATTCATTAGAGTAAGTGATTATATAACTGAAGGCAGTATATTTTTACAAAATAAATGTGGCGGTAAATGGTTAATACACTTAGTTAATTAATAAGCGACAGTTCCAGGATAAAAATGTTTATTGTGGAAATATGAATGGCTGCTCTAAATACAAAATATAAAAATAAAACAGGAAAATAAAAAAAATCATCGTATTTCTCAGTAATTATATTTACTGAATTCTAAATTAAAATTCATTTTAAATGACTGTTACTTTCTCTTACTGCAATTCACTCTTGTTCACAAATTATCTTCAAACTACGAACTTATATGTACTTGTCTTCAATATGGTACAGACAAGAGAACTTATACTTTATTGAATAGGAATTTAGTAGCGTTACGTCGCATTTCCGCCACAACTCTATCCAAAATAGACAATTTAGTAGCGTTACGTCGCATTTCCGCCGCAATACTATCCAAAATAAGCAATTTAGTAGTGTTACGTCGCGTTCCGCCACAACTCTATCCAAAACAAGCAACTTAGTAGCGTTACGTCGCAGTTCCGCCACAATACTATCCAAAATAAGCAATTTAGTAGTGTTACGTCGCGTTCCGCCACAACTCTATCCAAAACAAGCAACTTAGTAGCGTTACGTCGCAGTTCCGCCACAACTCTATCCAAAATAAGAATTTAGTAGCGTTACGTCGCAGTTCCGCCACAACTCTATCCAAAATAAGCAATTTAGTAGCGTTACGTCGCAGTTCCGCCACAACTCTATCCAAAATAAATTTTCTCGGAAAAAGAAATTTCACCAAAACAATGATTACATCTCTGTTGTATATAATTAGTCAACCATGCATAGAATAATCCGCCGGTAGCGTTATCGGGAAAAGTCACGGGAAACTGAAAAAAAAACCTTTACAGAATTTAGTTTTCGGTCAAACGATATTTTTCAAACTAGAAATTTGAGCAACATACGTTAAATGTTTATTATCAATAAAATGGTAGATCTACTTATCATTAAAGTTGCAGAGTTTATTTAGTGAGGAGGGTAGAGTGACCGAGCGCAGAGTGAATGATGTTGGTAACGTGATGAATGTAGAATAGTCGAGTTGGTTGTTTTGTGTCAGTTGAATAGTGATGTGACTAATTAGAACTCTTGCTTGACCTCAAGACTTGTTGACTCCTTGAAGCTGATCCAGCTCCTTCTTGGTTTCTCTTCAAAGTTATCTGTTGACTGTTCTTAAGCTTTCAGTTTTTCCAGCATTTTAGTTCCGTTTCGCCTACCTCTTGGTGTGATCTGAAGGCTCCTATCTGAGATAGGAGATTAGTATTCAACATGAAACTCGTTCGCATACATTGCAGTGCGGGCGTGGCAGATGAGATAATACATGGTAGAACTTGCTGCGGCTGCTATTTAAACTATTGAGACCAGCTTTTGTTTGGCGTTAATTTGAAGGTATCATCCACCTATTACGATTCCCTAGTAATATCCCAACGGAAATTCAAGTTAAACCAGTGATTTTTTTTTTTTGAGTTATACAGTTCACGCACACGTCATAAGAGTATATTAATTTTTTCAAACTCAGGAGAATTCAAAACATAAATGTGTATCTAGTAAGGAAACTCAATTTCGAACAAAAATTGACACCTGGATGAATGAAATTCTTCCTTTCTCTTAAATAGTCAATGAAACTTAAAGCAAAGAAAACCAGAAAATTAATCGTTTTTTAAATTTTATTTTAATGATAATTTCACTTATCCAGAAATAAATTGCGTTCATTTCCAGTTTTATTTCGCTTAAAATACTCCCTAAATAAGAAATGAAATAAAATTGTAAATTAAATTTATATAAAAATTGGCTAAAATTAACATTATGTTTATATTTAGATAAGCCATTGACGTTATATTTAGGAGTTACTATGGAAATCAAAAACTCTCGTTCTGTAACATAGTAATCAGAGTAATTTCGAAATAAAATTATACTCTATCTTTATTTCTCGCTTAAAAATTAAATCCACTAAAATAATAATAAATGAATATAAAATTAGAGATAAGCGGTTTTAAATAGTAGATTATAATATATATATAACATAGATATATTGTGTATGCTATCAGAATTTATATTTGAGAGTGGTGATCATAATACAGAGGGTTGGCAAGGCTGATGCTTTGCATACTAATGTCCGACATGACAACAGATAATATTACTGTTAAAATAATTCATGGCCAATTGTAGAATATCTTAAAATTAAGGCGCCCAAGATTTTTTTTTGTTTCTTCACTCTTTATTTGAAATTTACAACTGTAAAAATTTTACACAAAGTAAATTAAGCCGAGGTAATATATAATGACTTGATTGACTTAAATGGTAAATATCCAGTGATGATTACCATTAATTATTTAAGAGGTCGCGGTATCAACGGCGTTTTAAGCTCGTTGAAGGTGTCAAAAGAGGGATTGTGAAGTGAAAGCTTCAGCTAAAGGATTACACTATTATAGGAGTTTATTGCGGAATCTGTTATTTATGATTTTCGTCGGAGTGGTGTACCGTAGCAAGGTGTTAGAGTGGTGCACCGTGGCAATGTGTCAGAGTGGTGTACCGTGGCAAGGTGCCATTGGGAAATTTCAGGCAATAAGGAAGTAGTGCCATCTGTAAGTAATGAGGAGGAACCGGTTATAAGGAAATAGTGCTATCTGTTGGTACTGAGGAGGAACCAAAAATAGAGAACACTGTGGTGCTGTGTCTGGAATATAACCTGTCGTGAGAGGTTTTAAGTTTTAATATTTTGTGTTTATAATTATATAAAGTGATTGTAAGGGAAGCAAAATGTGTTGTATTGTGACATGTTGGCATGTTTTCTCATTTTGTATGAAATAATAGAAATAAATATAAGTAGGTTAAATAACAAGAACGAAGTTTTGTACATTTCTGCATTCATTTTATATTATTTTACTTTTGTTTTGGATTTAAAATACAATTTGGTTTAAAACGATCGAATGCAAACAACCTCTGGATCCCGCTGAGTTGTTCTATATCTTTTTACCTATGGTTCAATAGAACTTAATATTTAAGATTTCAATAAAAAATTTGGTATTCATTATCACTTTCAATACAAATATATTTACAGCACATTAGTAATATTGAGATCTGTGTGCAAGGTAAGATTGGACTCGTAGAAAGGCTAATATGGCGAAGGACTAGTGCGGAACGGATGAAGTTTGGAGTACTTTAGAAAGCTTGGCCGTTCCCTACAATTCCAGTCCTTAAGTCCACAATTAAGTCCTTAGTAATAAGATGTAAAGGAGTCTTTTATCTTCATAGCGTTTGAGTGAGAGCGTTCCCGGTCAGTCTTTAGTCCAAGCATTGCCCAAGATAACGCACATAGCCTGCTGGCGGAATGGGTGTTCCATTAAGGGAAATTGGAATTTATGCGATTCAAAGTAAACGCATTTACCTGTGCTGAGTTTTGCTGTGGCAACCTACTTCATTTATACTTGAATACGAAAACTGACTTGTGTGATGTAACATCATATGAAAATTGATACCAAATGTGAAGTGACTGCCTTGTACAGTCCATGATATCACCCATAACCACATAATTACATATAACCATATTATTACGGCAAAAATCTCTCACATAATGAAACGTTTAATGCTGTTGATTTTGACTTGAAGGAAAAATAGTCCAATTAGCGATTTACGATCAGGCTGGGCAACAAATATATTCTCTGATTTTGGAACACCTGATGAAATTTCCTACCCTTTTCATTGATGATTTTAATTTTGATAAAACATTTTTGTTTCAAAGTTTTACTCTCGCTGATGCTCTATACAATCTTTCAGGATAATTAAATCTGCATAAAAATACCCATCCAATATACGGTAATTAGTAAAAAAAACAAAACAAACAAAGATAATTAGGATCCAAAAAACACCGATATATATACAGTCCACTAACTAAATGGGGGTTGGGGGATATTTAATCTTGGCAGTATCATCTTCAGGCTTCTATTAATGATGAATATGAAACAATTAGCTAATTGTTCATTATAATAATCAAATGATATTGGTTTCACATTAATAAATCTTATTCAACATAGAATATATTAATTAATTATAATCAATAAGTAGCAGGTGGGGAATTTAGGGCGATGTCCCAGTTAGATGAATGGTATGAATGATGGTAAAACAAAACATTTAACCATTTTGAGCCATTCCATTCTTTTTTTTTTCTTGCATCTGTTTAGCATAATTTCTTGATTTGATTTCAATGAATGCGCTTGATAATTACTAGAATGCGCATTAAACGAAAATAAAGAAGAAAGTCATGGGAGGAGAGAGACAGAGTGAGAAAAAATAAAGGAATATTAAATACGAAAGAGTGAATAATAAGGTTTTGTAAAAAAAAGAAAGAAAAAAAAACGTTTAGCCCCGTTTTAGTTAGGTTTTTCGGTTGGAGTCGGAACGCTACATCCACTGAAACAGGGTAGGCTACATTAAAAACCCATTTGTTTTGGTAGCGTCAGACCAGTTTTTCTTTGACTTCATCCTTCCTTGTGTTGGTCTCGGCTATTGTAGCTCCATACTTCCCATCATTTCTTCCTTCCCATTCTTACAGATAATTAAGAAGGCGGAATCAAGACAAAACAGAAAAAGCAAAAATGTGAAATACGAAACTGTACATACTGCAAAGTCTGAAAAAATACTAATGAGATTTAAACGGATTAATCAAAACAAAAAAGAAAATTAACGACAGAAATACGTTTGTCAGTTTAAATGGAGCAACAATATTATATTGGATTTGTTAATTTTTATGTTGATAATGCGAAGTATTTTTATTGTTATTTAAAATTGTTATAGTTTATTTAAAAACTTCTCCACAATTCAAATATGTTTTGAATCAAGAAGATAGAGAGGGAGTGAGAGAAAGCGACTGTATGACTGGAAGGATATATTTCTAGCTTTCAGCCATAAGAAATAAATATATTCCAAAAACATCTCAGCATCAAATACACACCAACCTACAAAGATTTATTATATTCTTGAGGAATTGTAATGTTTGGCTTAAGTTGCATTCATTATCACTGATTGTCTCTTTCTGGCTGTTTGGAATATTGAAGATCCTCAATACAATCTGACCATTCTAATAGTATTTGGGGATCAGTCACTGGTAAATAGCAAACATCATAATATATAGTAGGTGTTCGCATTGAAACCGATAACCGGTGTATTAGCAACCTTGCCAACATAAATTCTTCTCGTCCAACAACGCGATATAGGACCCCCATTTGTGGTGTTAGGTAATTTTTTATAAAGTTTCAAACAAAAGTGCAAAATATTAAGTAACTGAAGCATCAAGTTAAAACCAAAACGTTCGTTTTTATGCAAAACCAAACGTGCGTTTATAAGTCGAACACCGAAGAAGTCGTTAAGGAAAGCCTCATTTTTGGTCGATTTACTTCTAATTCCTAACTTTAGCCCGGCATTTTCCGTGTACCAGAAACATATTATTTACTGTTTTATACAATTAATGTAAATAATTTAGAAAAAATTCAGCATTTTCATTCCAATGTTAAAAAAGCAAAAGAAAATTAGGCGGAAACGCAAGATCCACCATTTTCTATGTGGTCGTTTATACTAACGGAACAAAATAAAATTCATTTAAAATTTTTTTTCCAGGAAATTCATAATTCTTAGTTAAAAAACTTTTCTTAGGCCTGGATTTTTTAGCTAAACATTATATTAATTTTATGTGGGTGGCGCAATCCACGAAGTATTAAACGAGTACCTTCTATAAAGATGGGAAATCTACGCATGAGCTAATTCAATCGAAATCGAGTTTCTCGCAACAACATAAAAGAAGGAATCGAACTAATTATTAGTGCAATTAAACAAATTATAATAAGAAGGAGCGTTTATATTAGAGTTCGCAAATTTAAGACATTGTACAAATCCACTCAATGGAAAGAAAAAGAATTAGAATGGGGAAATGTAGATTTAAATTAAAAACAAAAATTAAACAGGATGGACATAAAACTACTTCAAGTAAACATAAAATTAATTTGAGAAACTAAACTTAATAAAATGACTTTTTTGAGGAAACCATACACTCTCTCCCCCACTCAAAACTCGAACTCAGAAATGAACATTCTCGGAAAAAAGTATCCAACAAAAGTGATGGGTCTCTGAATTCGTAGTTAGTGTAACAAATTAATGAAATCCGTCGGGGTTTTTATGGTGAAAAACGCAAAAAAAACTGTTCAGTAAAAACGCACTACCGGTCAACTGATTTTCTTCAAACTCGGAATTTCGGCAACATATTTAATTTTAATTAACATTATTTAGATGACAGAATTGTCTAATAAACTGAAATAGCACTTAGATGAGAACCTAACCCCATCCCTCCCCCATAAGTGCCCTTAAATGAATTTTTCCAGAGAAATGTTTCAAATAAAAGTTGTAGCTGTTAGTATGTGTAGTTGATATACCAAGTTTGCAGAAAATCGTTGGAGCGATTTTTGAGAAAATCGCAAAAATGTAAAAAAAACAATTAGTAAAGTGGTGCTTCCGGTTGAGGAATCTTGACACCATGGCTTACTGTCTGATACCATGGAGATACCTAAACGGAATATCACGTTTGAACTTCTGCGATTTTTCATCATGAGTTAAGTTCAGGTCATATACATACATACATGCACAAACACACACACACACACACACACACACACACACCAACACCAACACCATTTTCTAAAAACCACTTTTCTTGACTCAGGGGAACTCAAAACGTGTATTTCCGGAGAAAACTCGATATCGAAAATTTGACCGATTACAATACTTGCTCTTACCTACTATGATTAAGAAAAAGTAATAGATATGGCAAAAAGATAAAGTATTCATAAAATATCAATTAAGGTGAAACTTGTGTATAGTTAACTGTCCTCTAAGGTTTAGGTGGAAGAAATTTGTAAATAGTGAAACGGTAAAGAAATACTCGGGGTTTCCACTGATTTGTAAAGTTGGCATTTCTCTAGCTACTGTACAGTTACACAGTGTTTGGAAAATATTGATATTTGATAAGGTTACCCACAGGGGCCGTGCCGGGGTGTCTAGATAGTCAGGGCGCCTAAATGTCAATAAAAGGGCGCACACTTCTTGCTTAATTAGTCTGTTACATGTACGACTCTATTTCGTACATTTCTACTATTACTAATGTTATTGCACGTGCTTTCTGATGTCAGTACTAGCTACTCTGAATGTCAATAAATTTTCTTTCTTGTAAGTGTTTATTTCTTTCTAAAAAACAAAGTTGTCTTTTGAGGTTACTCTTCTTTTATAAATTGAAACTAAAAATCAAGAAGGCAACGTTCAACAGATTGATTATAAGATTATTTATTGAGAGAATGACATTCTGACGATATTTGTACACAGAAACTTGCCATTAAGACTAGCTTACCCTTATGTTATTTTGACATTAAAATCGCCTGCAGTAGAAACGAAATTTATGCACTCTTAGCTGAGTGTTGGCTTGGCATGAACTAAATTCTGTGCAATTTCAAAATTAGAAATATTCTGAATAGATAATATATTAATTTAGTGAACGGCTTTAATTTTTTTTATTCAGTTTTTGCGATTTTCTCAAGCTTATAAACAAAAAAGGGACTCTGACCGTCATAGTAGGGAACTTGCGTTTTGTTGGCGCGCTTCCAGCATTTGTCATCTTCAGAAATTATTTGGACACATAAAACAGAAAGTAGAGTTTTTCTAATTCTCTCCATTTCTACATTATGATGGCTATAAATTAGTCTCACATATTGCCTACCATTACAAACACAATGTTCAAGAATTAAATAATAATTCTGATCTACTGGCTTACTAAATATAACAAAGACTTCTGAAAGAAGTAATTTTATGAAAATTGTTAAATACTTCCTTGTTGACTGTACGGAATTGGGCAAATAAAAGTAATTTTGGTCGATAAAAAAAAATGCACAAAAATTGGTTCATATAGTAATTTAATAATATCTATTATTTTGCCCGAAGAATAACAAAAAATTAAATAAATAAAAGTGAAAATACAATGAACGGACCGAGAATATATTTTGTTATGAGACGAAAACGTATATAAAGCCCAACGTAAGAGGTCTTTTATCGTCCAAATACTTTTTACAGTTCAAGTGGTGTGCAAATATTTCCACTAGACTTCTCTTTCTGTACGTACTCATACAATTTTTAGGTTTGTCTTGGCGAGCACGGGTAGTGAGTATGAGAGAGAAAGAAAGAAAAGGGCGGATACTTGTAACAAAAGATGGGAGGAATTGGCTCGAATGTTTGATCAGGATGAACGACTGGAGCCACACAAGTCACACGAAGAAACGGAAAACAAATGATAGGGATGGCCTGTGCGCAGGATACGCATCTAGTAAATCAACTTAAAGAAGTGTTCCCTAGAACTCCTCATATCCTAGTAACAGACATGACCCAAACTTTCTCTTTCTACTGTGGGAGTTTTTAACTTTTCCACACCCAATCAGAAACAGAAGAATTTAGGAAATCTCTTTATGTGTGTGAAAGTTATGAGTGTTTCTGAATGTATGGGTGTGTCTGAATGTATGAATGCGAGTTTGTGTGTGTGTGTGTATGTGTGTGTGTGTGTATGTGTGTGTGTGTGTGTGTGTGTGGGTGGCAATAACTATCAACTTCCAGTAGTTGGTTATTCAACTATATCCAGTTCGAAAGAAAAGGCATGAGAAAGAGAGGCAACTTAGCTTTTAGTTCTACATCTGAAAACGACTAAAGAGAGAATCTGGCATTCCTGATCCGAGCCATTGAACACCGCTTGTCCTATGACAGCTGCTCACTACATCTTTCAAATAGATTTCAAATTCAAGGACAAAGAAACTTTATTCCTTCTCCTTTTTATTTTATTTTATATTCATCAAGGTCTGCCTTCTCTTTTTAAATATGTAAATATGACCTGAGCAAAGGATAGAGAATGAGAGAGGAGTGGACAATATTGCCCAAACTGGAATATTGAGGCCAAAGAAACAAAATGAGGTAATAGTCCTGAACTCTGTGTGATTGTCCAGACAAGAACCAAGGTTAAAAAGGTTAATTAGCAAAGGACCAACACAGATGCTGCTTGTGTGCCTCAACAGTTATAATTTATTTTACTGTTTTTGTTGTTATTGCAATTTTGTTGAAAAAGGTTTCGATGATTTAGTCTCGTAAAGTTCTCATACTAAATATACACAAATAAAGGCTAATCACTTTTATTCGAAATATTTTACTAGGAAAATAGATTCTATTGTTAACTTCCTGTAAAGTGCCGCTTCATATAATGCATGATTCGGTTCACCGGAATTACAGAATTTATATTGTATTTCAGATGCACATATATATATTTTCCGTTATATGTAAATTTGAAACCAGATAATAACCATATATATAAATAATAACTAGCTCTCCTAAAATTCATTTTCATAGAAAAATGTTTCAAATAAATGTTTCAGGCCTGGAAAATAATGAAAAACTGAAAAAAAAAAAATTGTAATGCCTCACTACCGCTTGATGGATTTCCAGCGAAAACTTCATATTAGACGCAGGTACTAAAAACAGATTATCAACTTTCTCTCTCTCTCTCTCTCTCTCTCTCTCTCTCTCTCTCTCTCTCTCTCTCTCACACACACACACACACACCACAGACCACCTTCGTTAAAAACCACTATTTTCGAACTCAGGGGATCTCAAATCATGTATTTCCACTGAAAACTCGATTTAGAAAATTTTGACACGACCGTAATACTTCCTCTAGTACAAGTGAACATAAAAAAAGAAAAGAAAAAGTAATCGCCATAACTTTTAATAACATATTATTCGCTAAGAGATAAAACTTATCAGTTTTCCTGCGCAGCCTGAGCTTTGGGAAATATCCTGATCCAGGTTAATATATTTTTTCTTTTTACTTTTCTTTGTCTTTCTTTTCTTCTTCTTCTTTTCTTTAAAGAGCAGAAAGCATGTTTCTTTATCTTTATTACCTTTTGTATATATTTTACGACTTTTCCCTTCTTTCTACGTAGAAAAACAAGAACTAACATAATATGGATATAGTAAAAGAGAAGTTCTCACTGAGCACAAAGGGCCATCCCGTAAAAAAAGACCGTGTCTTAGAACTGCATACTCGGATATAGTGTCCCATATGGTTTTTCACTTAAAAGAGGACACACACAAAACCACTCACACTAAATTTATCGTGATGTTGTTGGTGGTATAGTGTGAAAGTGGTAGAGTAGCACATACATACAGAAGTTTAGTGGTGAAAAATATAGCCAACTTTTAGTACTCCATAATCATCCGCAGGTGCACTAGTTCTCATTGCGGTTAAACTAGTTTATAGAAAAAATTTAGATATGATACTTTGGTAGTTTACACTTCTAGATCATTGTCAATAATGTCAAGTTTTATTGCCTCAGGACGTGGTTTTCAAATTTCAAAAGCGATTAATCATATTATTTCTCTCACTGCTGCAATCGTGCCAAATTCTCGATATCGAATTTTCATCGGAAATATATGTTTTGCGGTCCCCTTAGTCCGAAATAGTGGTTTTAGAAATTGGTGTGTGTGTGTGTGTGTTTGTGTGTGAGGGGGCAGCATAACTCAGA